>LR749583.1:1987366-2107549 GCA_902729485.2 Mus minutoides
CCTAGCACCCAGGATGTAACGGCAGGCAGATCTCTGAGTCTCTGAGTTAAAAGCCAGCTTGGTCTACATAGTAAGTCCCAGCACAGCCGGGGCTACACAGAGAAACCCTGTCTCAAAGGAAAGTCGGGGGAGGTGGAAGGGAGGGGGGACCTGGAGACACACAGCTCTTGTTACTACAGGTCACCAAGGTCACCTGGGAAGGTCTGCAGACAGAACTCACTTTTTACATGGCGATATCCCAGTTGGCAGATAGATTTTATACTTTTAAAAAGGAAAGAGCAAGACGGTGGTGCAATCGACCAAGTCAAAATGAATTAAGGACCCGAAGAAAATTAACGCTTAGCAGACCAAAGGTCAGCCTGTGGGGTATCTACAGACCCTTGAATGTCCACAGGGAAGGCTGCTGAGACTGAGTGCCACCTCCAAAAGCCACCAAGCCCAACTTGATGTTACCATCATAAAGAACTTAAGAGTTGCAGCCAGTGAGCACACACACTCATTTGACAACAGACGCCCCGTGAGACCCAGTTATGACGGGTCAATACACAAGCTGGAGATTCCTCTCGCAGGAGGGAGACATGCCCAGGAAAGCTTATAAATAAACCAAAGCACAAACGGTGTGTTCCACAAACACGCTGGACTCACAGGGTGGGCTCAGACCACACCACCCTCAGCGGCAGTTTAAAAAGCAAATGTTCCATGCACTGAACCCAGAAAGTCCAATATATGTTGTTGGGGGGGTGGGGAGAGAACCCAGAGAGCTGGCTCAGTGGGTACAGGCACTTGCTGCCAACCCTGATGATCAGAGATGCTCTCCGGGACCCTCACAGGGCTCCTCTGACCTTCACACGCAACCTGTGGTTTTTGTGTTTTTTTTTAAGGTGAAAAAAATGTCAAAACCTACAACTTATAAAATAATATAAAACATTTCTATCTATTTATACATCCACAGATGAAGAGAAAGGACTATAGAAAGATGGTCGCCACACAGACCTCGCTGTTACCTCTCCCCAAACCCCTAAAGGAAGAAAGGTAGCCCAAGACTACAGAGGTGACCAAAGAGGATGGAGACTTCATTCCCCATGGTACAAGAGGAATGTGTAATTGGGTATACACTAAATAACAAAAGACAATGATGTCCAGGCTCCTCCCAGCCTCCTCCCCATCCTAATTGAAGAGGCCCATGACAAGGGACAAGTCCCATAGAACATCATCAGGGTCCCCTGTCACTTTCTAATCAAGCAAAAGAACATAGAAAGGCTCTGGGGCACAGCCTAGAGTGGCCCTGCTCAGTTCAGAGCCACCAGCCACACACATGGACGGTCGAAGCAGACATAGCCTGAAAAACACAGCCTGAGCCACCCAAGAACGGAGTCTAATTGAGGGGTTGCCCAGATCTAACTGGCCTGTGGGCATGTCCACAGAGGAGGGTATCTTTATTGCAAATTGATGTAGGAGGGCCCAGCCTCCTATGGGCGCCACCATTCCCTAGGCTGGTGACTGTGGGCTACATAAGAAAGCTGGGTGAGCCTAAGCCTGTGAGGGAGCCAGCAAGCCATGCTTCTCCAAGGCTTCTGCCTCAAACCTCTGAGTTCCTGCCGTTTCCTTCCTATTGTGCTTTCCTGTCCTGCTATTTTATCCCAGCAACAGGGTAAAACCAGAAGAGTGTATTTTAAGTGTCCACTGGCCACATGTGGCTAGCTGCCACCACACTGGCCAGTGTGACTATCAATTTCCATCCATCTTCCCGTAGCATTCTATTGACCAGTTTAGGGACCAAGGCTCCAGTGCCCCTGCTAGAAGCCACACAGAGACAGGTTGACCATGGGAGCCAAGCTGGAGGATGGCAGGATGGCTGCCTACGTGCCTGCCTGCCAGGCTGACACCCACAGCAGTGATAGGAGTGTCAGCCTCAGGCAAAGGTGAGATACAAGTCCAAGCCATTTGTCTGGAGGTCACCCACGGGTCTCTCGGTGGCCCTGATCAGACAGAGGGAAGGCCCACACTGAGAGAAAATTGCTTCTTGTTGTGAGGGCTTTGCGTGGGGACCAAGATAAGTTTGTTTTATAACTGGCTTCCCTGGTTCATCAGGGGTGGTAAATAGGGTGCCACGGTGCCAGCAGAAAGGCGGGCAGGGCAGCCGTGTTGATGCCAGGCTGCTTCCTCTTCCCGTGACAAGAGTAGAATGGCACAGGGAAGGACACATGGGGAACAGCTGGATGCCGAGTGCTAATCGAGTCCAGCCACTCCATCCCCTGGCTTGTTGGCACTCCAAACCAAGCCTCCACTGCCCCTCTTTTGAGCATCTGTCAACACAGCTTGCTTCTTCTGGTCTTTCAGAGAGTAGTTGAGTAATCTTTTAAAAATGCAAATCAGATCCGGGCACTCCCCTGCTTACAACCCACCGAGGATGTCCTGTGGCCTCAGACTAAAGACCCAACTTAGCTGCCACCTGAATTTCCCCAAACCCCAGCGTCAACCCAGCCTTCTCCCTCCTCCCCGCCAGGTTTCTGGTTCCTCTGGTTGCCTCAACACACCCAGCATACTCTGACCTCAGAGCCTTTGCACAAGCCATTGTCTCTGTCCAGATGCAGATTTTCACTGTTTTTCTTTTCCAGATAAACCACAGAATTGATGTATGCTCAGGGCTCTGCCTGCCCTGTGAGAAGCAGCCAATGCCCTGTGAAGAGCAGCCAGTGCCCTGTGAGAAGCAGCCATCCAGGGCCCAGGGATTAGCAGGCAGCTGATACCACTTGGGTCTCCAGTCTCGATAAAAACAGTTTCACAACAAAATTGGCAAATATTAATTGGAAAGGTATGTGCACGCCTATGTGTGTGTGTGTATGTGTGTGTTTATATGTGTATGTGTGTGTGTGTATGTGCTGTGTGTATATGTGTGTGTGTATGTGTGTGTCTTTGTGGTATGTGTATGTGCATGTATATGTTTGTGGTGTATGTGTGTGTGTGTGTGTATGTGTGGTGTGTATATGTGCATGTGTCTATGTGTGTATGTGTGTGTGTCTGTGTGTGGGTGTGGTGTGTAGTGGTTTGTATGTATGTGTGTGTATGTGTGTGTATGTATGTGTATGTGTGGTGTTTGTGTGTGTGTCCGTGTGTATGTGTATATGTATGTGTGTATGTGGTGTGTATGTGTGATGTGTGTGTATGTGTGTACATGGTGTGTGTATGTGCATGTATATGTGTGTGGTGTATGTGTGGTGTGTATATGTGCGTGTGTATATGTGTGTATGTGTGTGTATGTATGTGGTGTATGTATGTGGTGTGTATATGTGTATGTATGTATGTGTGGTGTGTGTGTATGTGTGTGTGGTATGTGTATGTGTCTGTGTGGTTTGTGTGTATGTGTGTGTATATGTATGTTTGTGTGTGTGTGGTGTTTGTGTGTGTATCTGTGTGTGTGTATGTGTGTACATGTAGTTTGTAGTTTGTGTGTGTATGTGTGTATGTCTATGTGTTTGTGTACAGTAAGGGACCTGGAATGTCATCTTCAGGCATCATCTACATTTTTGAAACAAGGTCTCTCCCTGGCCCAGAGCTCACCAAGTAGGCTAGGCTAGCCGCCAGTCAGCAAATCCCAGAGATCTGACTGTGTCTGCCTCTCCGGCACAGGGATTCTAACAGTGCTATTATACTCAGATTTTGGGTTTCCTGGTTCTAGATATCAAACCTAGGTCTCCTTACGTGCAAAGCAAGCACTTTATTTGCTAAGCCAATTCCTCGGCCACTATGAGAGTCTTTTTTTTTTTTTTTTTGTAAAGAACACACTTCCTATCATGTTCCCCAAATCGTGACTTCTTTACCAATGTCCCCATTTAGCCACACATTCATCTCCTCACATGGCTCACACAGCTGAGCCTGAGTTCCACAGTCTCGGGACCTCACACACCCTGTTGTGATGACTCTTGAATGTTGGTGGAACTTTCACCTTCTGCCACGACAGGGCAGCCCATGATGCAATCTGCCTCATACCAAAGACAGCACTCAGTGGCTCACACACATCAGACGTCTCTACTGACGACGGCCAGCACCTACTTTACAAATGAAGAAGCTATGGCATGCTAAGGTTGAACCATGCACCCAGTCAACACATGTCTTAGAGCACAGGGCCAGCGTGTGAAGCTACATTCTCTGACCTAACCCTAACCCTAACCCGTACATTTTAAAGTCGCCACTCTGCTCAACAGATCTCTGAGACATTTTCCTCTTACCTAGCTAAAGATGCGTCCCCTTCTAGGCCTTTCTCTGGGTACAGAGATCCACATTTGGGGGGTTGTGTTTTTTACATATCACTTCATCTAATGATATAGCATGACTATTCTCTCGAGTCAATGGGTCTTGTTTCATGAGGCACCAAAATGGCCATGGAGAATGGGGGCTTCCTAACAGGATGGTCAGAGAAGAAATGGCTCTAACAACAGATCCACTGGGCAACCCGACCCCACCAGGGCCCCAGCCACAACGCACATGCAGAGCCAGGGTGGAACCAGCTAGAACCTGCACTGCTGCCCGGCATCAAGAGAGGATGAGCGCCCACAATGGCAGCCCGAGGAAAGAGCCATGCTCAAGTTCAAAGTCCCCCATCAAGGGCCTTCCTTCCTATTGCTTTTGCAGGGCCATCAAGCTGAGAAGTCCCAGCCGGCGCTGGCGTAAGTCGAGGACCACATCTGTGCTGGGAGTTGGGTGACTCAGCCCTGAAGCGTGGGGTTGATTTCCAAGCTGGCTACCAGCCAAAGGAACTGTTTTGAATTTGCCTCAAATCAAACGTGAACAATGTTAAGTAGCATTTGTGTGTGTGTTGAATCTGGACTATTAGGAAAAGGGTATTGTCCTCAAAGCTTGCACGCTGGAAGAGAGGCCCCCCGGGGTTGTTTTATGGCAGTCCTCAGCCCTGGGACATGTGTGCAGGAGACTTTTACCAACACAGACCGACCCCAGCTCTGAGTGTCATTTTGGGTATGGAAGTGACAGCTAATATCTGCCACCCTGGCCCCAATCCACCCTCTGCTCACATGCATACACTGGAAGAGACAGACATACACATACATATACATACACTCATAGACACACACACACACACACACACACACACACACACACACACAGACACTTGCTTTCCTACTTCCCGACAAGCATACTCAATCAATGAACACTACTCTATTTCAATGAAGCCCCCTCTGCTTTGCTCCCATTGGATTACCGCAGAGCCCCACCCATCTAGTTTCAATGAAGCCCCCTCTGCTTTGCTCCCATTGGATTACCACAGAGCCCCGCCCATCTAATTTCCTAAATGCCACTCAAATCTGTCACCTAGTGCTTCAGATCAAAGAAGCTGCCTGGCTGTCTTCTTTCCATCTCGCCTACCAAAGGGTAGCTGCTAGAATGACCTCCACTACCCTTGGCCAGAGCCTGCCAATCTTCCACTTGGATCTCTCAAGAACAGACGTCCCACTCCCATCGAAAAACGAAAGTCCTTGGCTGAGGAGACCCACAGTCTCGCTGAACAAGTGTGACGACCTGCGTTTAATACCAAGAATTCACAGTTTGAAAAAGCAGGTGTGGTGATAGGGAGTACATGTGACCCTGATGCTGGAGAGGGAGAGACAGACAGATCCTGGGATACTCTGGCCAGCCCACTTAGCTTAATCAGTAAGCTCCAGGCCAATGAAAGAGCCTGTCTCAAACAGCATAGTAGCTGACTCTTGAAGGGCACTGCTTAATTTTACCCTCAGGTTTAAATGCTCACCTGCCCACACAGGAACACACACACACACACACACACACACACATCATACACACATACACAAATGATGCACACACACACAGGATTGGGGCAAAAATCTCCATTGTGATTCAGGGTCATGTGAGACCCTCTACCCCACATTCTCCCTCCTTCCACACAGCCACAGTGATCTTGAAACAAGCCAGGTCTGTGCTCGCCCAGGACCTCTATGCTAACCTCCCCTACTGCTGCAGTGGCTGTCCCTACAAACACATTGCTCTCAACCCCGCCCCACGGGCACCGCACCCCCAGCGGCACGCTCTACCCACCTGCTTGGCATCACCTCACCTACCACCCACCTGCATCCATCACCACCCCAAATGACAGGGTGTGTTCGCTGCATCTCCTTGCCTCCCCCACTAGGATACTGTCCCCAAGGGTGGCGGCTTAGCTGTCCCGTCTCATCCTTTGACACAGCTTGCCCAAGGTCTGGAACACCCCCTCAGAGCTCAGGTCTGACCAGAGTAGCAGGTGGGGGCAGGTGGGAGCCAGTGGCTGCCGCCTCCCCAGCCCTTCCTTTAACATAAAAGATAACTGGCCTGGCTACAGCGACCATTGTGTCCCACAATACATTTCACTCAGCACGGGCAGGACCAGGCTGGTTGGACAGCTGGTACCTGCCCTGCCCTGTTCCCAGCAGGGGTGACAGCATGTCCAGAGTACAATGAAAACAGGAACCGTTCCCATCCCCAATGCACAATGAGTACCACAGACCATGGACATGCTGAGGCTGGCTGGAAACCCCAGAGCCTGGGGGGGGGGGGCAGGAAAGGATACATTTTGATACATTTTGAAATATGCCAGGAAAGTGATAAAGAGAACAAGAGAGTTGGCTTGGGCTTGGGCTCAGAAACAGTCCATGTCAGTTTCTCTTCATATTCTAAATTAAGAGTCAAGTCTTTCTACATTTCTCACACTAGCGGAAATTAGAAGCAGACTCCAGTACATAGTGAAGGGGGGGGAACGCTAGCAGCCCAAGGCGGCAAGATTCGCTTCCAATCACCACATCCATGAAGAGTGGAGACTCTGAGCCAGGTATATGAGCTTTATGGAGTGCAGGCCAGAGGCAGCTCCCTTGCTCCACTGCACACAGCTCCCAGCGGCCTCTGGATGCAGTCCTCAGGTTGAAGAAACACCTCTACACTTCCCTCTAGCCCCCTCTTCACCAGCTGTCCTCCAGGCTAAGAGGTGGCTTAGTTTGCACACCTTCTGGAAAGCAATCTCTGCGTGTGTGTTCCTTAAAGCCAAACCCATCCTTTTGCAGGCTGCTTTCTATATTTCTCCTCATCTAAGAGCCTGCAGGGTCCATGGAGCATTGACTCGTGGATCATCTGGGTCAGCTCACCGCCAAGCCTCAGTTTCTTCATCTGTGAACCGGGCTGATGGAAGGGCTCAGAGAGGAGCTGGTGAGGTTTGTAGGAAGCTCCTATCTGACACTCAACGCATGTGACATTCTGTTCAAATTTCTCTNGCTTGTGTGGCCCCATCTCGTCTGCCGTCCTTCAGCCCCACCCCCAACCCCCAACCCCCAACCCCCAACCCCCACCAAGTCCTGGTCCATCCTTGTAACTTCTTTGCTGCTCCTTAAACAGTTTCCCTAACCTTGGGGGCTTTGTACACGTTCTCCCGACAGCCTCCTGTGCTCTTCCTCTGGGTCTTCCCGTAGCTGCCACCGCTCCACTCCATGTCTCCATCTTCCGGGAGCCACCCAAATGCAGAGATTCCTTGTTTACTTTCTGTTGCTGTGATAAAATACTCCAACCCAAAGGGGCACGGGGGGGGGGGGGGAGAAGAGGCTCACCGGCTTATGTAGTCCACCTGGCACACATAGATGTGCCCTACAAAACTGCTGAAGGACTGAGCAGATGGACCCTCTGTGGAATGTGATGGCTATTCTTGAGGGAAGTCAAGACAGGAACCTGAAGGTAGGACCCTGCCAGCTGTTCCGCAAAGTGTTACATCTGTCCAAGGAGTGCTCATTCACTCGCAGCCAAAGAAGCGCAGCAGAAACCACGCAGGATGCTGCTTGCTGGCCCTCAGGCCTGCTTCTGCTTGGCCAGCTTTCTTAAACAGCTCAGGACCACCTGCCAGGGAATGGTGCCACTGTCAGCGGGCTAGGTCCTCCTGTATTGACCAATATCAAGGCAATCTCCAAAAGATAGACCCATAGGCCAGTCTGATCTAGGCAAGTCCACAACAGAGGCTGTCCTTCTCAAATGACCCGAAGCTGTGTCCGGTTACTGGCTAAAGCTGACCAGAGCACAGAGACTTCTCTGAGGAGCCTGGCGAAAGCAGAGGGTCTTGACATCACAGGGCTTAGTTCCTTCCTGGCAGCAGCAACTTTTAATTATGCATTTATTTACTTCCATGGAATAACACTTGTCCAGCTCTGCCCTGGTGCCTTGGGTGGCACCTGGCACACATAGATGTGCCCTACGAAACTGCTGAAGGACTGAGCAGACGGACCCTCTGTGGAATGTGATGGCTATTCTTGACTAATACAGGGAGTGACTCATCTTCCCAAAGTGCTGTGAAGAGCTTTATTCATGTCTGGGAGAGTCCCCACGTTTGCAGACTCCCTAACTAAATTCCCTGCTCTTTTGGGCCAATCTGCAGGAATGTGTCTCTCTGTCTCCCTGTAAAAGAGACATATCATACCAAGCCAGTTATACCAGGAGTCGGGAGAGGAGTCAGACTTATGGCTGGAAAAATGAAGTTTACAACCTTGAGCCTGAGTCAAAAAGACAGCAATTTGGCAATGCCATGGAGGTGGTGAGAGAAAGGGGGGCCAAGCCAGGCCCACAGCCCACACGGTCACCAGAAGGCCAGAAAGGTAGGGATGTTCCCTTCAAACGCAGCTCTCTGGTAGTCTCTTGTGTAGGATCCTGGCCCGACACTGAAGGACAAGGTGACAACTGTCTACACAGGCTGCCTGGGCTGTGAGAAGACGGGGGGGGGGGGGGGGGGGGGGGATGAGGAACACATTTCCTGGAGGAGAAACTGAGGGATGAAGAGAGATTTCAGGAACCCCATGAAAGTCAGGCATGGTGCCCATGCCCACAATCCCAGCACTCTGGAAAGCCAAAGCAGGTTCACCGGCTTATGTAGTCCACCACTGAGGTAAGTCAAAACAGGAAGGAACCTGAAGGTAGGACCCTGCCAGCTGTTCCGCAAAGTGTTACCAGGCTACACAGCCAAACCTGTTCTCAGCACTTTTACCCTTCAAAAAAACAAAAAACAAAAACAAAAACAAAACCACCCATACAATTATCTGAACATGCTCCAAGGAGAAAAGCTAATTTCCTGCAGGGGAACCCTGTGCCCTGTGGCAGCTCTGTATCCCCAGCCCCCATAACACAGCCCCTCCCAACTCCACGTAAATGCTTCACCAAAGATGGGACATCTGGGGAGGGGGGGCCTCATAAGAGCTGGCCTCTCGTGTTTCATTGCATCGAAAGCTGGAAGACTCTTCCCAGGCTGCCAAAGTAGCAGAGGGCAGGACTCGTGAAACGCAAGCCAAGGCCGAGCCAGCTGGCACCCTATCATGCTAAGGTGAGATGTCCCCATCCTTTGCCCCCTGCCCCCACCAAAAGGCCAGGCAGGTCTCTCTGGAGCTGGACCAAGAATTCTGACTCATTTTTGCCACAGGAGAGAAAGAAGAAACAGAAAGAGGTAGACACGATGTGTAACTTTCTGTACTCTATTTTGGGAATTTTTAAGATCCAATTTCTTGGGTTGCAAAGGGTGGGATTTTGGAGGGCTCTGCACAAGGCACAGGTCTCCGGAGCTGGCTAGACAGGCTGAGGCGCTTGCGTCGCAGACCTAGCAAGGCGGGGCCACTGGAAGATCAACAGATCGCATCAGCCTGAAACAAGGAGCTAGTTCTTATACGGCCTGTGGCCTGGCATTCATTCACCAGGGATGGAGGCTGGGGGCTGGCCAGTGTGAGTCACTACTCCACAGGAGGCAGCTCAGTTCATTCACTCCTTCCTCCATTCAGCAGAGACCAACCAGCAGAGGGGAAGGGACGGCTGCCCCGCAGGGTGATTCACATGGCATTTGGGGGTAGATAGCACTTCAGTCTGCTTAATGCTAAGATTCATGCTCCTCTGGGGCCAGGGAAGTCCATAGCGAAGGGGCTGACAAGTCCCTAACCCCCTAGCTGACCACAAGGTAAGACAGGTAAAGGGTTGCTTTCCACAAAAACCTACTCCTTAGAAATCTGCAGGATCCCTTCCCCAATGCGTTACTTTGCAACAATGTAGCACCCAAGATCCAGTGTCCGGCATCGAGGAATACATTGAAGCTGAGGCAGCTGGGAACCGTAGACTGTCACATCTCCATTTAGGATCTAGGACTTCTCAGCCTCATCACTGGGGACTGACGACCCCCTGTTGTGGTCCCCAGGCCCAAGCTTGGTAGCAGCACACACTTCTTGATACATTAGATGCCAAAGAGCCTTCCCCAACTATGATAAACAAAATATCTCAAGATGCTGCCCAATGTCCTTTGGGGCACAAAGTCATCCTAGTGAGAGCTAATATGTAAAGACGACTCTGTTAGAGCAACAGCCCTGGCCCAATGACAGGCAGAGCCCTTGTGCTACTCTATGGCCTACCTTCTCCCTGACTTTGATACCCGATCACTATCCTATCCTGCTGCATGGACCTCGCTGAGAATCGTTCTGCCTCTTTCCGTGCCTCCATCCTCAAGAGAGTTTTCACAGCCTCCAGCGGGATCTCCTTAAAGTCAATGCAAGTAGATGATTCCCTACTTAAAACTGGCCACATGGCCGTCTGGTGGATAGAGAGCCAATGTGAACCATGCTCTGTGGAACCTTGCTAGCTCTGCCTCTCTCTCCAGCTCTGCTCACCCTTGTTCCTTTCTTATCCCGTCCAAAGCCATCCACATGCATCTCTCGGCTATTTCTAAAACATCTTTGCTCCCCTGCCTCAGGGCCATTGCACCTACGATACCTACTATCTGGAAGATGCCTGCCTGGACTGACCCCTATTAGATTTCTTGTAATCATTCAAATACCTCCCCTAAATGGGTACATCCCCAGAGGGGACTCTCCTAAGAGCCCCCAAGAGAAATGTTTTCTAAAATTCTGCAATGAACATACACTGCTCCTTGTCATAAGAAAATCTGAAAAGCAACTCAGTCACCTCACTGGCTCTTGAGTGCCAACCTCAAGATACTCCATCTTTATGCTGTGTCTCCTCAGCCCGGCTCCACCTGCAAAGCACAGGTAAAAACTCTTTCCCATATGGGATTTATAGATGAAGGAGTCAGGCTTGGCTTTGTTTCTTCCTTGACTAGCACACCATGGTGGCCAGAGAGAGACAGTACTCACTACAGAGAAAGCATGGGTTTGGGGACATACTCCTACACACAGAGGAGACTATCAAAGGTCCCAGTGGCCGTCCATCACCAGGGTCTTCCTCTAAACCTGTCCTTCTGCATGCAATACCAAGGCCCTCTCTGGACCCTGAGTCTAAGAAAGGCCTTGCAACTGTACCCTCAGTATTACCCACCGTGCTAGCCATCACCACCTCTAATTCTCTGTTTTCTGTGTAAGGGTGGTGGCCGTGGCCAAGCCAAAAAGGTATAGTGTGGCATTCTTTGCAGATGAAGGTGGCTGTGTTACTCGATGAAGCCAACAAGATCTTAGCAGACACGCGTGGGAGACTTGTAAAGGGTTCCTAAGCAGAAGCTGAGGAAGCTGGGGAGTGGAAGCCTTTACACTACCTCCCTTCTACTGCCTGGAATGCAAGCGTGATGGCCACAGCTACAGCAGCTGTTTTGGTCCCATGAGGCGACCATTGACAGAACCAGATTCCTGGGGACGTCTGAGTCCTTACCTCTACACACTTGCTATGCAGTTGGGGTTGTCTACCCAGTTATTATTTGGGGTTTATGGTTGATACAGACAAACCTAAGCCCAGCTAAAAGGTCCATCTCCATGGTGACGTGCCCTTCAAGCTAAGGAAGGCTCCCACTTAAAGACACCCAAGGTGCACACAGAGAGCAGATGCCTGAGTGTTGTCTCTATACAGACCACGGATGCCAGTGCATGTCTGCCCCACCAAGGACTTTTAGTTTTATTTTGATTTTGTGAGAGGGTCTCACCTAGCCCAGACTGGCCTCAAACTCACTGTGTAGCCAAGGATGGCTTTGGACTCCTAATCATCCTGCCTCTACCACCCAAGTGCTATATGTACAGGTCTATGGAGCACCAGGTAGAGATAGTTCCTGCAGTGCCAAGAATAGAACCTAGGGCCTAGAGCATGCTAGGCCGGCCAGCTCTCTACCAACTGAGCCACAAGTCCACAAAGGACTTCTTTAAACTGCTGTTTCTAAAAAGCCAGGCCTGAGAGTCCCCCAGAAGGACACCATCAACAGCATCGAATGCTTGTGCCAGACCCAGAGTGGGAACTGACCCCCCCCCAACCCCATCTGTCTCTTTGCCATCTCACTAGAACTTTCCCCCGAGGGTGGGAAGTAGGGAGAAGGTGGCTGTCTGACCCTCGCCGGTGGGGGTGAGAGGGGATGAGGGAGCTCACTGGAAATAAAATCCCTGCTTACTTTCTGTCTGGTTTCCGAATTGCTTTTTCCTGGTCCTGTGGTGCCAGCGTTGGCAGCTTTGTGATGATTTAAAATTCACGGCAACTAATGTTTGCTGAGCAGCGTCTCGCCAGCAGCAGGGCCGTGCTGGGGAAAATGTGTACAATGGTGGAGGTGGGGTCTATAATTAACCATAGTAACAGCAGTGCCTGCCATGCCGTGTATGGAGGCCTGGTAAAGGCTGCATGCTGTCAACCCCCTGGTTCCTCAGAGCAGTCCCAAAGGGACACTTTATTTATATGAGGAGAGACTAAGGCACAGAGAGGGTGGACAGCTCACTCAAGATCACACAACTAGGAAGACAATAGCCAGATGTGGGACCAGACAAGCTTAGCTCCATAGCCCATTCAGTGACAGTTACCTTGACAGCAGGATCAAAGTTCACCCACAAGCAACCAGGACCTGGATCCCAGGATGTCAGTCAATCTTCGGCCACGACTGTGGTCTTTTACTGGAGTATTAATGATTTAATCTTTAACATTTCCCCTATCTTTACTTGCAGAAATTATTTGAAAAGAAACCTTCTGCCATCACTGGGAACAGGACAACCATCACAAATCAGATATTCACAAAACAGCGGTACCAGGGCCAATGAAATGGCCCAGCAGGTAAGGAGCTTGCAGCCAAGCCTGAAAACCTGAGTTCAAACCCCATGCCTCACATGGTAGAAGGAGAGAACCACCTCCTAAAAGCTGCCCTCTGACCTCCACGTGAGGCATGTGTGCACTCCCACAAACATATATGCATATGCATGTATGCACATTTTTAAAGCAATGACAAAGGTGTCATTGATTATGATGGGTAAAAAACGTTGACTGACACATTAGCTAACATCAACTCTACCCAATTCGTAGAATACCAAGTTGTGTATCCATCTGGGAAGGTGATACATTTGAGTATATCTGGGGTTGTGGAGCTTCACACAGTGGGAGCTGCACACAGTGGGAGCTGCACACAGTGGAAACTGCACATAGTGGAAACTGCACATAGCAGTAAGCCACTGTCCTGGAGACCAGCCAATCATCACCAAGAGAGTTAAGAAACCTTCACAGCTTGCCTCACGCTGGGGTGCTCGGCAAACTAGAGAGCTGGACAGCTCTGCCACTGAGCTGTGACTGCAAGAAGAGGGAACACACAGCCACCATGGACTGGGAGGAAGGGTAAGAGGGGCTGGAAGAGAAACCTGCCTGACAGAACAGGCTGAGATGTGGAAGATCTTACCCACTCCCGTGGGGCATGTTTCCAACTAGGAGTCATTTCTCTGCCTGTGGAACAGGAAGAGGAGCAATGCTCCCCAATAGTAGGGTAGAAGAGCTGAGACAGGAGGATTGCTGCAAGTTCAAGAACATGCTGAACCTGACTGACACACTGTTCAGCACAAGAACAGAAAGGAGGCCACTGTTTACCACATCACCTGGGACAGTGTCTCTTATGGTCCCCACGCCCAGGAGCCCCAGCCTGGCTCTAACCCCAGTCACTCGTCCCCCTGTGCAGACATGGACCTGTGGTTAGGTCCTCATCCGTGAGCACGGGACGCCTCTGCACAATGAGAGGGTGCATGTGCGTGAGCAAGCCCTGGCGTGTGGCAGGCACCGGAGACACAGTCATCCATCACCCTTCTCGTTGAAATGTGGGAAAACAAAGGACAGACCCGGGCTGGCCCCTGCTAACGAGAACCAAACACAAAGCCCAGTGCAGAGCCTTCCTCTCCCGTGTTTCCCTTTTCCCTTTTCCGGTCTGGAACCAGCCATGGGCCAAGATAAGGGGCTGTGGCAGAAGAGGGTTTCAAAGGCACCGCTGGAAGCCGCGGCACCCAGGGCCCAAGGGCCGGACCAGCCTTGCTCCCTCGCTCGCTCGGAAGAGCTTTAAACTCACTAACACGCAACCCAGAGAGGAAGCGCCTGGCCAGAGGGCAATCAGCTTCCTTAGGAGGCTTGCTTTCAACTGGCTCCAAGTGGCATCTGCACTGTCAGCCGCCTGTCAAGGCTGGGGAGGGCCTTTCATGTCCCCACATCCCCATCCTCCACAGTGCCTCGTGAGCACGGCATAGTAGCATCCCTGCTGGTGATGGCAGCTGGCTCTCTGGCCCCAGTGGGTGTGAACTGCTGGGCCTCTGGTAACCCACACGGTTTCTGTAAAGTCACCGAGCTCCTCTGTCCCCAGCCTTGTCACCAACCAGAAAGCCTAATGGGAGCCGACCCCCATGCCACATGCAAATCCCAACTGCAAAACGGGGTGAGGGCTGCAGGCCTGGGCAATCGCATAGAAGCTCGGGCTGCATGGCACACAAAAGTCAGAATGGGAAGCATGCTGTCCTGTTCTCAGGGTAGCCAGGATTCAGTGCGCCCTTGTAGACATGGCTTGTGAAACAAATGCCAGCACACAGTAGGTGCTCAATGCATGTCCCCCTTTATCCTCTGCATCGCTACTCTTAGCTCCTCTGGGGCCATGAGTGAGTTTAGAGTGAGAGTTGCCTCCGAGGTGTGAACTCGAGATGCTCTCTCTCCTGAGAGGATACCCTACTGCCAGAGCCTCTCCCCAGGCTGTGCAGAGGCATAGGCACCAGGCCTAATGCTACCACCAACCAGAAGGCTGTCCAGGCTGCTCCTCCAGGGGACAGAGTGATGGAAACAGGACAGTTCTGCTTATGCGGGATCCTGTCACCCATGCTGACCTCCCCCCCAGACCCCTACGCAGGAATCTCCCCACTGGCCTACACAGCAGGAGGTTAGCATAGAGTGGACCCAAGACACACTACCTCCAGCTGCTGACACTGTTGGGCCTGAGATCCTAAGGCTAGAGAATAGCAGCCACACACTGGGCTGCGAGTATATGGGACAACACAGTCAGTCCTGCCTTGTGGACTGAGGAGACAGCTAGCATGGGCAGCTCCTGGAGAGAGTTCCAAGGACTTGGTCACCCTCCTCCCAGGACTATCATCAATTTAAACACCCTCCGAACCATCAACGTCCCTCAGTGTACCCATCGGCCTTGCTGTAGGCTCTGACATTTTGACTTAGAAGAAGCCCCAAACCACTGCTGCCTTCACTCCAAGAATGAGCCCTATGCTACACACATCATTTCTACCACAGTCCAGAGAGGCTGAGGGAGCTGCCCGAGGCACCCAGCACAACGGAGCAACAAGCATGGCTGGTCAAGGCAAGTCCAGATGTGGCTGTTGCCGCAGCTCCTCCTGCACGCTCGGCCTGGCCGTGCTCTCTTTCCTGGAGGTGGAAGTCAACCCCCAGAAGCCATACCCTCTACTACCTATGTGACCTCCCTCACCCAACTCTGCTTCAAGGAACCCACAAGCTCCCAGTGTGTAGCTGACCCTTGGCAAAGCCTTGTCTGACTAAACAAAGGTTGCTGTCCAGCCTGGCCAGAGATGGGAAGACCGTAGAGTGGAGTGAGGGTAGCGTCACTCTCCTCTGCAGCTTGGCTGGAGTCTGAGACAGAATAAAGGGTCCCCCACTAAGAACCATCACTCCAGCCCGGCTCTGACGGGGCATGTGAGCTTCCCAAGCCAGGATCCACAGCCGGGTCCCAAACAAATCGTAGCAACTTCCTCCCTGGCTGCTGTAATTCCCAAGACATGGCTTTCTACAAACCACGTCCACACCCAGGGTCCAAGGCTATACATGCAGGCCCAGCCTTTCCTCACCAAGAAAACTGACAAACCCACCAGAAGTAGACCCAAATAGAAAAGGCACCAGAGGACAAGTCCACAGCCAACGTGGCGCACACATACGGGAGGAATGCTTTGGGATCACTCAGACTTCTTTTGTCTTGCAGGTTTTTTTTTTTTGTTTTTTTTTTTTTTTTAAATACACTATTACTATGTAGCCCAGGCAGGCCTCAAACTCACAGCAATCCTCCTGCCTGAGCCTCCCACGTACTAGATCAAAGTTGAGCACACCATACCAACACAATATGAGGCTGTAATTTTTTTCCTCCCCGTGATTCCTACTGAAAGTCCCTGACCAAGCCCTCGGCCCTTCTTGGTTCCTGCTCATCAGCACCCCATCACGTTCCCTAGGGACAATCGCTGCATCCAGCTTCAACTCATTCTGCCCTCTGCTCACAAAGGAAAAGAGGGGAGTGGGGAGGAGGGGGTACCTCAGAACAGGAAAGGGAGATGAGATGGGGCAGCCTGCTCACTAGGCACAATAAACAAGCTTGCGCCCTTGTTCAGTGCCAGGCCTGGGACCCCAACCCAAGCACAGTCCTAAAAGCGTTAGTTCAAAGTTAAAGTTAGCCACACACAACATCGAAGCCCCAAGGGGAACTCAGAGCTCAAAGACAATGCTCCCTTTGACTGCGAACCGCAGGGGAACACCCACAGCATACTTCTCGATTAAAAAAGGAAAGTAAAAAAGAAGCTTTTTCTTCCGTCTCCTTCGTCTTATAAAACTAACTTGTGCTCAGCCCATGAAGTCACAGCTTCTGTTAGCCTCAGGCTGGCCCAAGGCACACAGAGACAAGGGCCCCGCGAAGCCTGGCTGTGGCCCGGTGAACTGACGTACCCCCATGAATCATTGCAGCTTCCTTCCTCCGCTTCCTTCAGCACAGGAAAGCCACCAAGGGCCAGCCTGCCTCACACGCCTAGCGCCCAACACCCAGGGCATGGTGCATCTGAGAGGCTGAGGCAAACGGGGCTTCCCAGGGCCCCCTAAGAAACAAGCGGGACCCTGGGACTGTGCTTCACATAGCCAATTAAATGCCTATGGTGTGACAAGTTGTCAGATGGAGGGTGTGTGTGGGCAGACTGTAAAGTGGCACACAGCAAAGATGCAGAGGGTGACAGGGGGCAGGTGAAGCAGCCACTGGATGGCACAGGCAAGGAGCAAGGCGCTCGTCCCTGTCCCCTCATCCAGTGCCTGCTGGTTGGGTGGTAATCTGAGCCAAAGCTGAGGTACTGGGTCCCTCCCTCATCTGCACACACCATCTTGCACCTCTCAAGTAATTACATTGCACGGTTACTATAGCCTGTCTCCACCTTTGCGCCAACCTAGTGTCCAGGAGGCACGTGTCAGAGCACTGTTTGCTTTAACAGTTCACTGAGGGCTGCTGGGAACTTGGCCTTTCTAGTGTCTTATAAAAATAAATAAACAAATAAACAAACAAACAAACAAATAAATAATCTCGGAAGTGTCACAGCAAAACTCACATGGAAACCAAAACTCCTAAGTCATCCCAAGCAAGCAGTGTCCTCAGAGCCTTCTAGATGACCATACTAATTATCCCCTCCCCATACTCCAATTCTACCTAATGTCATCTCTCTCACCTCGACAGGAAGTCACCAGGCAGCATCTTTACAACCCCCTGTTGCCCCTCCCACTCTCACTATCTCTTTTTACCCCCTGACAGGCTGTAGATTGCAAATCTCCTTCCATCAGAGGTGACAGTCTGTCTAGTCAATCCATCTTCCCCTCTCCTGTTCTACAAAGGACAAGATCAGACATCCTTCAGACTCTGAAGGCCATGCTGTCTCTGTCAATAGTACTCACCCTTACCATAACAATAGCAAAGCCACAATGTATGTCATTTAAATGAGGGGACGTCACTGTGTGCTATTATAACTTTATCTGGAAAGGCAAATGAGGGATCACACTTGGCTACGTGATTTGAAGTCCTCTCCTGGAGAAGGACACATCTCAGGAGCTAACATGCACACGATCACTTGGTGCCATAGGCTCTCTCTCAAGCAGCCCACACTTCTACCACGTTCTCAGGTCATGCCTGAGCCACACCCATTGTAGACTTAAGGAGTATCTAGCACAGGGCTGGGGACATGTGTCCAGGACTTAACACTCACTAGGTAGCAGAAGCTGCCGAGAAAACAATCCTTTCTCTACACAATGGCTTCAATGGTACACTGCACCCACAGACCACACGCCAGCAACCCTGGATCCCTGTACCACTTTCTGATGGACCAAGGAAAGATGCAGAAATATGGCTTAGTTGACATGGCTCGGCTTGGGAACAGGCAGAGGTGAGGTTTCCTGAATGCTCCTGATGCAAGCTCCCGATGTGACCGTCATCGGGTGACATGACAGCTTCCTCATGACCATCAGATGGGAATATGGGATGCCAGCAGAGGCCCGGGAGTCCAGGGGAACATGAAGCCTCTGGGATTCCTGCTAAGTCTGTTAGACACCCCAATTCTGTCTCTGTTGATGATGGTGAGGACTACGGACTCAACCTCGGGGCAGGGGATGTTCTAGACGGTGGCAGCCAAGGCCTCTAGCAGAGGAGGCGGCCACTGCGGTTGCCGGGGAGGCTCTGTCCCGTGCAGCACCTCAGTGCTTGGATTCTCTCCATGGCTGTGCAGTTAGTTCCTCGCCCCCTCACACCCCGTGAGGAACCAGTGTGGTCTGTGCTCAGTCCTGAGTGAAGCTAAGCTCGCTTTCTCCAACTAGCTATCAGGGAAACTGAGGCCACGAGAGGCTGGGTTCTTCTCATCACACCATAGAGGGCTGGGATACAGGCAAGCCCCACTCGTGTGGAGGCACAGGTCTATGGTTGCCGTTTGAACTTGGGACAGCCTGTATCGAATAGTATCTACTGGGGAGGTGGGAACTTCAGAGCCAAGCACAAGCTGTGTGTAAACTCCTGTGTTCTTTCCAGGCCTAGACATGCAGGGAGCACCCCAGCCACCCACACCCAGGAGCCTACATCGCCCGAGACTCAGTATCGTCCCACTGTGCTTTTTGTCAACTTGGTATATACCTAGACACCCCTGGGAAGAGGGACTCTAGAGAAAATGCCCCCCCATCAGATTAGCCTCTGGGCATGCTTGCCTGTGGGACATTTTCTTGATTGATGATGGCTGTGGGAGGGGCCAGCTCACTGTGTGAGCTTTGCAGCTTCACCGTGAAGGTGGCCGTGAGTTATAGCAGAGCAAACTGTGGGGAAGATGCCAGTAAGCAGTGTTGCTTCACAGTCTCTGCTTCAGGGCCTGCCTCCAAATTCCTGTCCCGAGTCCCTTTAACAGGGACACCATCTCTGAAATGAGATCATCCTCTCCCTACACTCCAAGCAGGTTTCGGCTGGTGTTTTTAATCACAGCTGTATAAACCTACCTAAGACACCCAACCTACACTCGGGAGCAGCCTATGGCAAGGCCATCAACACCAGCAGAGCAGGAAGCAACCTCGGGGAGACAGCGGCCTCCATCCAGCCTGTGCCCCAACAACCTGGCAAGGACAGATTATGACTGGAATAGACTAGTTTCTAATTTTTTCAGATCAACCGAATCCCTTGGAGCCACCTGGAAAAGTACCACTGTAGCTTTACAGATTTCAATTTTTTTGTGGCCTAAGAAGTTAGGCTCCTGAGCTTCTGCGCTAGACCACTCGGGGACCAGTGTGTGGCTCACCCACTTCCTGTGTGACCTTAGACATGTTACCTAACCTCTCTATACCTTCAAGTCCTGCCTAGACATACTAAGATACTCATCTTCACAGGGGAAGGTCTATGAGCAATGCCCAGCCTCACTGGTCAAACGCTATCCTCTTCCCCCTGTGGTATCATCATATACCCCCAAGAAAGCTGGGGCAAAGCAGAAAGCCAGGAGCTAAGTCCAGGAAGGCATGTGTGAACCCGGGGCATCTGGGAAAGAGACATCAGCAGCCTCGGCCAGTTAGGATGGGTGCCCTGCAATCCTTCCTGTTTTCCTGCGTACAAGAGTGCTGGGGAAAGAGCCCAGTGACATCACTGCTAATCACACCAGAGGCCCTGGGTTCAAGCTCCAAACCAACAAAGCAGGGGGATAAGGAACATGTACACGTATGTGCATGGTCACGTAGAAAACATTCATGTGTGTGCACACGTGTCTACAGATATAGAGGAATCACAGGTTTACAGGTATGTGCGCACATATGCATGGTTACATATGACACATACCATGTCTGTGTGTGTTTACACTCATGTGGACACGCTCACAGTCCCTTCTAACTCTACACACTGGCTGGCGGACAACCTAGAGCCAAATTGCCCCACAGGCAAGATTCAACTCTAAACTCAGGCTCCTCAGTGGAGGAGGCATGCCCCCTGGTCTCCTGGGGTTGGGTTCTCATCTGAGGCCTGGGATGGTGATAGCAGTGTCATGACACCGTTTGGTGGCTACAGTACCACAGAGCTCAAGCTGAGCACAGGACCTGCGCTGGTCTCACATCTGTGTTACCATGAGTCACAGGCATCCCGACGCAGGGTAGGGAGAGAACCCTAAACCACCTCGTGGGGGCCAGCACTAGTAGCTTTATCTGCCAAGGATGCCACAGAGGGAAACTGAGGCGCACCTCAAGGTGTCCACATGTTCCTGTACTACACCATGTTCACTCATTTAATCTCTGCAGGGACCCTGTGAGGACAGCGTCAATGTCACCCCAAGGAGACCAGTGTCAACAGAGAGGGCACAGACTCCTGGGAGCTCCCACATCCTCACCTGTAAACAGAGCCAGTGACAGCTTCTGGGCGGGGTGCTTGCCAGCCAGGGTGAGGCCTTGGCCCAGCGTGCTATTCCAGATAAGATGCTCCATGGGGAAGTCCCTCTAAACTCTACTGATTTCTTTAGTGTCAGAGAAGAGATAGCAATTCTGCCCGAGCCAACGCACAGACATAAGCCCACTAGGGTCCACCAGGTGCTCAAACGGACCATCTTTGACATTTGTGACTGTCCCAGAACCCCTGAGGAGCCATCGCTTCTACTGACCCACCCAACCTCACTGTCTAGTTCCTAAGAGTTGTTGACAGAGCTGGCGCCACCCAAGTCAGCTTGGAAACTCATTCATGGTGCCATTAGAAAATGCTGCCTGTTCCGCCCGGGCCTCAGCCGCATACCCACTAAACCCACAGAGAGCATCTGGAGGCTTACAAAGGCCAGCTGAGGACGAGAGAGAGATCTGCAGATAGGGTTACCATCCTCTCTCTCTCTCTCTCTCTCTCTCTCTCTCTCTGTGTGTGTGTGTGTGTGTTTATGTGTGTGTGTGCATGTGTGTTCTGTGCACCTGAGTGTATGGCTGTACACTCTTGTGTGTATGAATGCAAAGGCCACAGCAGGGTACCAGGGCTTTTCCTCCATCACTCCTTCACTTGCCGTCCTGAGAGAACCTCTTACTGAAGTGGAAGCTCACCATTTGGCTAGGGTGACTGCACAGCAAGCTCTCAGAATTGACCGAGCTGAGGCTATAGGCAGACACAGCTATCCCCAGAGTTTTACAGGGGTGCTCGGGATATGAACTCAGGTCTTTGTGTCTCTAGACAAATGGTCTTTCTTGCCACTGAGCCATGTCCCTAGCCAATAGTCACTCTCTTTTGAAGGACTACTTAACCAGAGGTTCCTTTCCCAAGGCTCCCCAGGGGGTCACATGGGGGTGACAGAGACAAGGGCAGAGCCTGACACATCTCCTGGTACAGTGCCTACTACACAGACAGAAAAGTACACCCCTGTTAGCTGCTGCAAGAGAACCTTCTAGAAATCTGTCCCAACTCACTTATGTCAGCCCCCACACTGAAGGTCCCATGGGTAACTGGATGCCACTCATGTTTCTCTACTGTGCCTAGGTCATTTCAGAGCCATCTGGGAGCAGAAGACACCACATGGATGCACAGGTAAGGAGATCGACAAAAGCTAATACCAGAGCTCCGGGCTTCCCTTCCCTTCCCAGAGCTTCTTGCTACAGCGATTAACTGGGACTGAGCCTCCTAATCCTGGTGAGTGTGGAGTCTGATCGTGTATGCAACCAGAACCAGCCAGACGCAGAGGGCCAGCAGCACACGGAAGGGCCCAGCTACGTCCATGGCTCCGTCTCACCGAATCTGAGGCTCATAGTCTCTACTAGTCAGCTGGCCTCAGGGACCCTCCAGTTTCATGCTTATGGTACTGAGACCCAAAGGGCCTCCCATCCTCCAGGCAAGCCCCCTAACACTGAGCTGCACCCCAGCCCCACGTCCTGTCCCCTTTCTTCTCCCAGTTAACAGCACAGCCCTAGGCTTATCATCCCTCACGTCCATGTCCAGCCATCACCACAGCCTGGGTGAGCGCAGGCAAGAGGCTTTAGTGCTGTGCCCCAGTTTTGCTGTCTGTAAAATGAGCATAGTAATCCTACCACCTATGTCCCAGGGTGTCACCACAGACTAAATAGGTCACTGAGGGAAGGCTCACAGCGAATGTCACTCTTAGGATGACACCCGTGCTCAGCAACAGCCCGAGAACTTGCCTGCTCTCTCCCTCTGGGAAACAATGCATTCTCCTGCGTACTGGAAGCCTCTATGCTCTGCCTAGACCTGAAGGAACGGGGTGGGGGTGGGGGACCTGTCTCTGCTGAAAGAGGCTCGAAACACAGCCTTCCTCCCCTGGGTATTTTTAGGGGGAGGAGCTGAGTCCACACACAAGGTCATCCCACCATCTTGGTGTCTCACCTGAGATGTCACCCTGGGGCCACCACAGCCACAGCAGCCCCTAGGCAGGTCACACAGCCACAGGCGGCCAACAGATAGCTGCCCTAAGCTTGGGCTGCGCACTCAGTAATTTTTATCAAACTACTAATGCCATAAAGACTGGGGCTCAGGGGAGAGGAGAGAGGGCAAGACCTGGGGCAGCTTCTCCTAACAGGGACTCCACATTCCCACACTGCTCCACCCTACTTTCCCCATCTTTATCTTCTGATAAACCGGCTGGGTCGAGTCACATACAAGGCGCTTCCCACATACACGGAAAACAAAGGAGCCTGCATGGGATGGACTGGATGCTGCCACCTTCCTAGGTCATCCGAGAGCCAAACACAAGGACCTCAGCTACACTTAGCCCAACCAGGAGAACACACCATGGGGTGCATGTGGAGGTCACAGGACAGCTTTTAGAAGTCACTCCTCCTTCCTACACATGGGTCTAAGGAATGGAAGTCAGGTTATCGAGCTGAGCAGCTTAGAAGCATGCATCTGCAGAGCCATCTTACCAGCCCTGACTTTTCTTTTTATTGGGTTTGATATCAAGTCATCTCTGTTGAGACAGACTAAGGAACTTATGAACAAATAATCCCCAGCCACCACAGGACACACACACCTCCCCCTCACTCCCCACCCGACCAGCCACCACAGGACACACACACCTCCCCCTCGCTCCCCACCCGACCAGCCACCACAGGACACACACACCTCCCCCTCACTCCCCACCCGAGACTCCTCTTCTGAAGTCTGAGCCAGGGGAGCCTATCCCCTACCATCCCCCACCCAGCTGAGCTGCCTTACTCCCCAACCCCACACACCCAGGGCCCCACGAGCCTCCACAGATGTCAGCACACCAGTTCTACCCCCAACAAATGACCATCAGCAAGACCCACTTCCTATCACACGTCTAAAAGGGAAACGGGAAGTCCTGAGCTCACAAACTTATCATCAGAGAAGACCACACACGTGGGGCTGTTCCTTAACCTCACCAGGAAAGGGAACTCAGCTGGCTTTTCTCCCTTTCAGCATAGCCTCAGAACGAGTGACCGACCGGCTGAAATCCAAGAGATGATCCTGGAGGCCTCTAGCAGCCTGAAAGCTTGCTGGCTTCCCCAGCCTCCAGGAGGAACCACCTGACCAGGTGCTTGAGCCGCTCCTGGCTCACAAAGCCAACACCTGCTGCCTGAGATGAGGGGACAGCCGGGGCTGTGCCACTGTGACAAAATCCTGAGAGAGCCCCATGCTTCCTCCAGAACTAATGAATCTAGATCCTACAGGCTGCTGAGATTTCAGATGCGCACGGCCACGCCCCATTTAGGATGGAGCCCAGAGCTTTGTGCCCACAAGGTGAGCCATCCATCTACCAAAGCAGCCACATCCCCGACCACAGAGATCCCCATTAAAATCTGCTTCCCACGCTAAAATTATAATCCACCTAGTGTCTTCTGAAGAAAATGAACAGCCTCTGAGACTTCACTTTGGAAAGCAACAGGTCAGAAGAAGGATGTGAAGGTTGCGTGCAGAGCAATAGTCTTCCAGTAGGCTCAACACCCCACCAGTCCCTTTCTGGAACCTTCCATGGCCCAGCCCTAGAGGAATGGTGTAAAGGCCCCACTGAGAGCTGGAGCTTCCTCTGTCTCTCTCCTGACCTCTGCCACTGTCACGTCTACTCCTGTTTCTGAGGCCAAGCCGTGCCCAGCTTCTCACAGGGCTTCCCCGCCACAGGTCTCAGCACATAGTGCTGATCCTCTGGTCAGTCAGTCAGAATCTTCAGGGGGACCAGGACTTGGGCTCCAATGAGCTGGCAAGAGGGTCAGAGCCAGGAGAGTAGGTGACATTGTAAAGAGAGAGGTGTGGGCACCAGATTTCTCTGTGAGAGGGAAGCCAGGCTGAGCTGTCCACGAGCGACAAGCAAGGCCCCCGAAGCAACTGTTACCGTCATCAAACAGCAATGGCCTTGAACAAGCTTTGAGACCTCACCCTGATAAAAATGGAATGGGTCTCGCGTGTGGTAAGCACTTCCAAAACGCTCATCAGTGTGCTAACCGTACAATCTGGCCGTTGGCTTCCTAGCATATTAAGAACCCGGAACCTTGCCTGGTCCACAGCAGGTATCTGAGAACGAAGCACTAAGGGAGCGGTGAGCGAAACAGCTCATGCATCAAGACGCACAGAGCCCTTCGAAGGAGTTTCCCAGTGCCCTTCCTCTTGCTCCACACAGACAGCGAGAGCCTGAGTTCTGTGTCCTCTTCCTCATCTACCCTGGCAACCCTATCCTACACCCATCCTAAACCCTCATTCCAGTTACACCGGCCTCTTTCTGCTCCTCCTCTCAACCACTCTTCCTCCCAGGACCCTGGGTATAAGCTGCCCCCTGTCCCCACCCCAATGTCCCCGTGTCCTCAGCCCCAGTCCCTTCCTCAAAAAACTCCACTGACCTCTGTCCCAGCCACACCCATGCCTCTTTCCCACAGACCCAGAACCCCAGGAACTTTTCCTTTCTATCACTTGACACAGTTAATCCATCCACTGCCCTCCAGACCCACTGCTAACTCCCCATCACAAAAGAGGCAGGACTCCTTCCCGACTCTCCCTGGATGTGGATGCAGAGCCAGTCCCAGCAGATAGCACAGATGAAGGGCAAGCCCCACAAATTAATCCACAGCTGGATGGACCGGGCAAAGCCATTCCCAGGCCCTTGCTTTCTGTCAGACATTCTGGAGTTACCCGGTTCTTCCTCCACAATGCCCGGAAGCTGACTCTGACCACCCCTTTCTCCTGATCTACCTTTAGTGGGCTTCTCTATCAGGACCCAGTTTCCCAGCAACCTGCAGGCCAGGGTTCCCTCCTCAAACGACTAAGCCTTGCCAATCATAACAGACTTTTTTATCTTTTTACAAAAAGTTGTCTTAAGGGATGTTAAAATAGCTGGTGGCTGAGCAGCCCCCCTGCCACAGAGACTCAAAACTAGACTAAAGGTCACAAAGCCACCAACTGTGGGCAATAGCAGACAACACATAACAGACTGTGGTCCTGAGGGCAGGGATGCCCATAAGACAGGTCAGTGCATGTTTGCTTCCATTCCAGGCCTGGGGCTAGAGATCAAACAGCATAGAGCCACTGCCCCCCCCCCCCAAATAGGATAGACTTCAGCCTCTCTGGCTGCTGTAGCTGGAATCCATGGGAGTGACATGAGAGAGGAGGCAGTTTCTCTGGAGCCTTGGCCAAGGGCCGTGCAAGCACAGAGGGCAGCCATGATGGGGATAGCAAGGGACTTAGGCTGCAAGCAGGGTAAAACTGACACCCTCCAGTTCACCAGGGTGGCGCTGACCTACTAGGCATCCGGAAGCAAGG
This sequence comes from Mus minutoides, assembly GCA_902729485.2. NCBI lineage: Eukaryota > Metazoa > Chordata > Mammalia > Rodentia > Muridae > Mus > Mus minutoides. The sequence goes on from LR749583.1 coordinate 2,013,597, forward strand.
CCTTGGAGTTGGGGCACAATCATTCAGTAATTCCCTACCCGCTTAGAATCCCCAAACCAGTGCTCACTGAGCTCTGCCAGATCAGACTGCCCAGGGTGCACTCCAGGCAGTGAGAAGCAACTGAGGCTTCCCACAGATGCCCCCTAACCAACCGATCAGCCGGCACATGCTCCTGGGCTGACCGCCATTAGTGGGTGACAACAAATTCCCACGTACAACGCCCTGGATGTCAGCCCACGTCACAGCAGAAGCAACCACCACAAGATGCACAAGGAAGGGGGAGGGGAGGCTCAGGCTCTGGGAAAGGAACCTGGGGCTGCCAGGTTGGAGAGCAGGCTATGCCAGCGTTTTCCATCTCCCCCCTTCTCCTTGGCATATACTAATTGTCCAGAACAATGGGCTTTATTATGGCTTTGCTATACCCATGTAGCAAATGCTTTGCTCACAGTCAGGAGTCTTGAGCTAGGGGAGCACACCCAGGGGAGGATGGGAGGCACTTGAGGAGGATTTTATAGTTTGGACGGTGTTTGTCTTCTGGTCTCTACTCCTGTACTCCTGTTTTGTAATTTCTCAGGAAGCTTCCTCTTTCTTTTCTTTTCTTTTTTTGGGGTGGGTGAGGTGGGGTGGGGTGGTGGATATAGCATCTCTCTATGTGCCTTGGCTGGCCTGGAACTCACAATCCCCCTCAAAGCTGCTTATAAATGCAATGTCCAGGCGCCTACCATACCTTAACTCCACTGTAAGATACAAAGAAACAGCTACAAGGTATACGAGATTCCAGTTAACTAAGCTGTGTGGATTTATATAGCCAGAGCTTAGTTAGTTAGACACCTGGCCGTGCTTCCTACCTAAACAGATTATACATATGTAGAATATTTCAATTCAACGATTTTGGAGGAGGGGAAAAAAAATCACACTTCTCTACTTACTTCTACCAATCTCAGGTTTACTCACAAGCTGCAGACATATAAAGGACTATGATTAGGAAAAAGCAAGCAGAAAGACTCACAGTTCCAACAGCTCTGCCAAATTCTAGCAATCTCTCCATCACAAGGAAAAAGCAGGACTATCTTCCCCACGAACATCATGTTTCCTCACCCTGCCCTGGAGACTTCTTCCCGAATGCAACTCTGTAGTAAGCTCCTGACTCTCATATCTCAGGCTTCTCTCTCTCCAAGGAGTAAAAAGCCGAGGTATCTTCAGACTCACAAACAGCAGCAAGGAGAGTGAATCTCCTAGTAGCAATCATAGGGTACAGAAGAAAGAGAATTTGAGTCCATACCTGCACCACAGGGTGTCCTCCTGTTGGGGCTTTGACAGCGCCACGGCTGCCCTCTGTCTCATAGTGGGCCCGGTGATGGGGCTTGGGCTGGACCTCAATCCGAAGCTCATAGGAGCCCGACTGACTGGAGAGTGGCCACTCAAGTGGTGGGAGGGATGCAGTCACAGGGATGCTGTGGGAAGAGAAGGCCTGGTCATGAGGACATAAAACCACATCAGACTGTCTTTACACTAAATGTGAATGGCCCCTTTTCTGAAAACTGTACCCAGGGGTAAAAGAATAAAATGCTTAGCGATGAAGGAGTACAAAATTGCCCAGACATGGTAGGGGAGCTCTTCCCAAGGCAGAGGACCTCCCTTTGCTCTCATCTTCATCCTAATGAAGACAGTGTATTTGCTCATGGGGGATGAAGCTGATTCACTATGTGTTGGTTCCTCCATGTTTCCAGTGGCTGTGGTGGCTTCTCCTCTAAAAAACTGTGAAGAACTCAACCTTGACCTCTCAAAGCATCCCCTGCCAGAACATTTCCTTTTCCACAGGGCAAAGGTGAGTGCAGAAAAGCTTCAGTGACAGCTGGGAGTATGTCACTACCTCTCCAGGGACTTAAGTACTTCACCTCCCCTACAGTCAGACAGCAAAGAGGCCAGGTGATAACTGAGAGGCTCTCTCTGTCTTGATTGTCTTGATTAGCAGTGCATTTGGGAGTGAGCTCAGGTCCACTCATAATCACTAACTGAAGGTCCACTGAGTGATGGGTCCTAGAAGCACAGTGGGAGGGGGGAATCTAGCTCAGGTGTGGAGGAAGATCAGCACTATGACTAGAGTCCTATTCCCCTGTGCAAGTCCCTGCTCTAACCCCTGCTCTCCTGCGATTTTGAGCAAGTGCCTGCAACTCTCTAGGTCCAGTTTCCTCAACTGTGAAGTGGGCATACTGAAATCCTATGAGAAGCTTAGCATCTAGGTAATCAATATCCATGAGCACTAATGGTTTTCCTCAGAAGATGCACAACATGTGTATAGGCACACACCACAGACATACATACATACCACATGTACGTGGACACACATATACACATACCACTCACATACATATATACACATGCATGCACACACACACACACACACACCACATACATGTACCAGGACACACATATACATGGGACATACAAATACCCATACCACATACATTCTTAGGCATACAGGTACATACACATACATAGACACCCATATCACATACATGTGCAAGGACATATGCATATAACACAGAAACATATACATACATGTACATACACTCATACACACCACACATACATGTACATGGATATATACATACACATACCACACACATACATACATATATATACACACATACCACATGTACATGGCACAAATATACACACACCACACATATATATACAACACATGTATGTGTGCATACACATGTACAAGGACATATACATACATACACACCACACACATTCATGCACACATACACATACACATACACATATACACATATCTGTGCACATATATATACTACAGCATACACGAACATATACATACCTGCTTACCACACACACACACACACACACACACACACACTCATACACATCATTTTTTATGGACTCTTTGACGTGGCTATGGTGTCAGATGCTGAGACCAAACTTTGAGGGAACGTTTTAAGTTTCAACATGTAGAGCTCAACTTTAGAGTCTGAACACTTCCCTGTACATACAACAGCTGCTCAACATGGGTTAGAATTAAATCATTATAGAGTTAGCCAAGGTCGTGATAGACTCCCCACCTCTAGTCCCTTGACTCTAAATCTAGGACACGCACTCATCTCTGTACTGATTTTGTCTAACTAATTTATTCTTAAATGGGTCTGAGAAAAATCTCACCATGGAATGACTTAGAGCCTGACATTGGTAGATGAAATAGAAAGATGGATGGATGGATGGATGGATGGGTGGATGGATATATGGCTAGATATGTGGATGGATGGATGGATGGATGGATAAGTAGATGGATAAATGAATGGGCGGGTGTATGGATCAGATATGGATAAGATAGGTAGGTAGATGAATGGATGAATAGGTGGGTGGGCAGATATGCAGTTTTATTTCATATATTTTTATATTCAAAGTTTCTCTGAGATGGCACATGCATGAGTTCCCATGGCACCTCCTGGCTTTCGCATATGGCTGAAACCATCCATACTCAAGCATTTCCCCATTCCATGCGGCCGTGAGGTGCTGACAAGCTCAGCTAGGCTGTGCCAACTCAATGCCATGCCATGTTTTATCGGGTGAGCATACTTCCATCTGCTAAAGAAGCACTGTGTGGGCCGCACAGAGTGACGGTGACCGTCCAGGACTCCCATGCTTCATCTGACAGAAAAGAGAGGCATAGGTCTCTCTCACTCACCTTTCTCCTCAGCATCCAAACGAGGATTTTTTTTAAATGCCAAATAACCAACCCAGGTTCACATGAGGGAGAGGCAGGATGCCACACAGAGTCCTGCGGGCACACGGCAGGGTCCTTGGACACTGTTAATGTCACTGCTGTCCCTCTACCATGAGCTCAATCTCCTGGCATAAGGCCTGTCAGCTAAGAAGTCCTTCCTAAAGGACCCCTGGGGAAGCAAGCTCCAGAGAGAGTTCATCCCAACTGTCAGCTTGAGCTCTGGAATCACCTGGGAGACAGGCCACTGGGTGTGCCTGGATGATCTTGATGAGATTAATTAAAGTGGGAATAGTCACCCACTGTGAGAGGCACCATCCCCTAGGCTGGGATCCTGGACTGTATAAAAAGTTCTCTGCTTCCTGACTGTAGATATAACCTCCTGCCTCTGACGTTCCCGCCATGGTGGACTGTACATTGGCTCTGTGAGCCAGAATAGAGTCTTGCTTCTTTACTTGTATCTACTGGGGTGTTTTAGTGCAGCAGCAGGGAAGGGAACTAAGATGCCCTGTGAGCACATAGCAGAGCTGGGTCACTCCTGAGCTCTCACTCTGTACAGGCTCTAAACCAGGACTCTGGCATGTGTCCTTTTACCTAGCTCTTGATGGAAAAAAGTCAGTAAGAGGTAAGTTCATCATTCTCATCTCACGGGAAAGAAACAAAGACCCAAAAACATGTGCTCCCACAAGTGCAGTAGAGCCCTGATTGATTAGTGATGCCTGCCCTGGGAACAGTCTCATAAATTTGCTCAATGAGAGAATCATAGTTGTTTACCAGTGTCTCAGGCCCTCTCAGGAGAGCAGCACAATGCCCATGTTCACAGGCAATGAATGGCAGAGCCAGGACACACAGTCTGTCTTCACACAGCCCAAAGCCGCCAGCCTGTGAGCCACACCCATTGCTTTTGCCTGTGAGGTTCTTATGCTGTGTGAGGATTGAGCTGGGCAACTTGTTGTTTGGGCTTCCTCATCACCAAGCACAGCCAAAAGGCAGGCGACAGATGCCCTCACACACAGTTCCTCTCAGAACGAGGAAGCAGGGGTTACATACTGAGGTTTGCTCCAAAGGGGCAGGCTTGACTGGCCTGTTTGGCTAACTCTCAGCTATCGGCTCTTGTAAAAAAAAAAAAATCCATCACATAGTAGGGACTTTATAAGTACCTGCTGGGTGACAGAATAAACGATGTGCCCCAGGGGACAGCCATCATGCATAATGCACAATAATAACATCCTCACAATCACATGCTGTATCAGAGATACCCAGAGTACCCATTTTACAGATGAGGAAACAAAGGCTTGGGGAAGTGAACCTCCTTCCCAGGTGCTCATAGCCAGTAAGTGTCATCTACGTGACCAAATTCCATGTAAATAACAAGAAAAGCAGCTCTTTGGACACACTCGGGTACCAACAGCTCTCAAAGCCCCACTCACCTGCAGATGGGAATGGCCGGCACCAACTGCTTGGGCCAGGTGGGTGGTACCAGCAGGATGGACTCTGGAGCGGAATTCCTCCTCTCTTCCTGCTCACATGGCCCCAGGAACTCCACAGTAGGGTAGATGTGGCGGGCCAGGCCGGTCTTGGACGGGGCGGTAGACACGGGCGTCGGGTCAGGACTGGTCTTCCATATCTTAGAGGGGATCCCGCAGGGCGAGTCGGTGGCCAGGGTGTTGAGGGCATCCATGAGAACAGCAGAGCCGGCCGTGGGGGGGTACCCAGCGGGGATGCCGTCGTCCTGCGGTGCCACGTGAGGCGAGGGCTGTGGTGAGGGGCTCCGGGAACGCTGGGGTGAGGCTGCGGGCAGAGGGGCAACCAAGGCCTCTGCACACGAATGCCTCCGCTTGGTACCGGGTGAGGAGGAGCGGGATGCCGGACGGGGCACGGGCGAGTGTCGGCCCAGGCAGCTGTCCTCGGCGAGGCTGGTTCGAGGTGACATTATTGGAGAGGTTCTGGGGGAATAATGAGCAGGGATGTTTTGAAACTGGGGACACAGGTCGTCGGGCCCGGCGTTATTGGGTGAGACGCAGGGTGAGGTGTAGGGGGAGAAGGTGTCAGAAATGAAGCTGGCAGAGGAGCCGCTGCTAGCGGGGCTCAAGCAAAGCGGCTCGCGGTAGCCCTCGTAGCCGGGCACGGGCAGTGTGAACCTCGGGCTGGCGGCCACGCCGGCCAGAGCCAGGGCCGGCTGCTCGGGGGACAGGCCGGTGTCTCTCCCACGGAGGGCCCCCCCTGCCTGCATCAGTTCGTGGGATGGAGTGATCTCGATCCGAGGGCTCGGGCCCGAAGCCCCTGCTGGCTTGACTGGGCTCAGAAAGTTCTGGAACCCTATACTATCCGGCTCTCCAAACCGGCCAGGGGGCTCGCCAGAGAGACTGGCGAGGGGGTTGCATGGCTTGAGGCCATAGTCCAGGACATCATCCGGGTATGCGAGTCCGGAGGGTGAGCTGATGGCCTTATGTGCGATCGGTTCTTCTGGAAAGAGAAGGGGGGAGGGGGTCTTTAAGCCTCTAAGACAGAACTGGGGTGCGGAGTCACAGTCATGGGTGGGCAGGGTCTCCTGTCACTGGTTAGTTTTAAAACCCCACTATGCCAAACCCTGAGGTTGCCACAAGTGAAGCCACTTGGTCCCAAATTCCCTCAAGAGAGTCCGGAACGACAGGCGTCGGCTACGCGAGTTGTGTAGCAAGCTGAAGTATGGAAGATAAACTGGCCCCAAGAGTCTCCAAGCTGAGGGCTAAAATCACCTCTTGGAAAGCAACTTTAGGGGCTAGAGAGATGGTTCAGTCCAGCAACTGCCTGCCACATGAATATGAGGACCTAAGTTTGATCCCCAGAGCCTGCAGAAACATCAAGAGGTAGGCGGAGACAGGGATCCCCAGAGCTCATTGGCCAAATATGGTAGCCAAATCAGGTACAGATTCAGGGAGAGACCCTGTCATACAAAACAAGGTGGTGAGCATTTGAGGGAGACACCTGATATCAACCTTTGGTCTCCATATGCACGCATATATACACACAGGCACAGCCATATACGCAAGCCTGCATCAGCATGGCTGTGCACGCAGGCACAGAGAAAAGACATTGAAGAGGATTTGATATCTCCCATAGCTCACGGGACCACAGACCCCCAGCTGAACGAAGCGTACCCCAGCTGGGTATCTTACACTCTGAGTCTCCCTCCCAACTGAGGGTATTTCACGTCAGTGTGGGTCACGACCCCATTACTAGAATTTGCTAACTCCCCAGGGCTACCGTTGACCTTCTCATTTCACAGGCATGACGTGGCCTCAGGATACAGAGGGGCAACATGGCCACTGGGATCCATGAGTCTGCACTCGAGATGTCCACACCCAAGTGTGAGACGCTTTCTAGAACCAGGATTCCCTGCTCATTCCTGTCCCTTTATAGATATGTCCCAGGAGGGGACAAGAGTCCCCAAAGACACAAAATTTGCAGACACAGAATTCCTTCAAAGGATTCATTTGATCCCTAAAAGTCAGGATCATGGTTACAGAGCCCGCAAACCATTAAGAGGAGGGATATAGGGAGGTCTAAATACATTTTTAACAGCAGCGGCCATTTTGAGTCTCTGCTGTCCCATCTCAAGGGCCCACCACAGATAAAAGGGTCACTCTAGTAGGTTATGTTGCTCTGTCACCCCATTCTGTCCCTTGAACCCCAAGCCTGGTCCCTTATATTCCTCACTGGGGAATTTCTCCAGAGTCACCAAGGGATGCTAATTCCCACCACCCACCCGACTCCAACTCTTTCTCCAAGGCCCCACTTCTGTGATGACTCAGCCTTGGCTGCTCAACTCTCACGGTTCCTACCCCAGCACCAGCAAGTCCTGACGGCTCTGCTCTCAAGTCACAAGCAGCATCCGCACTCCCTGCCGCACACACATCTGTCTTGAGCGAAGCCTCCCCCTCCTCTGACCAATGTCCACACTGGAAACTGTCCTTCCATGCTTCCTCTGGTCCCTTAGGTTGGTCATCATGGGCCCTGTCTCTCCCCGTCACCAGCCTGTGTCCCCATTCCATCTGTGTCCAGTGTCCCCCAGGCAGCTCAGAGACAGCCCCACTGAGGGCTTTTCAAGCCCTTCCTGCTCAGGGTTCTTGAGAAAGCTGTCCCCTCTCCCTTCAAGATCTTCCTGGGAATGAATGCTTCCCTTCAGTGCATCTGCTCTAACAATAGCTTCATAGATTGCCCAGCACCCCCAAACGCCCCAGCAGATCTTCTCCAAACCCCCTTCTGCCACCTCTTCTCTGTACCCACTAATATCTGGTACATACACGTGTTTAGCAAACTTGTCCTGCTAAATAAAGGTCAGGCAAACCACATCCTAAGGGCCCTTATCTGCCGATAAGGTTTGATTGGTACACAGTCGTGTCTATTCATTCCTAGAGCTTGCTTCTTCACTGGAACAGGAGAGCTTAGAGTTCTGGCAGGGTCTACACAAGCCACAAGTCTTAAAATATTTACCCTCTGGCTCTTTATGGGTGTTGGTAGTTCTACTCCTGATTCTGAGCTTGCGTTCACATCCTCTGGGGGTCAGCATTGTTTGCCTGGCACCCACCACGGTTTCTGGCACTTACAGCCCACCACAAACCTAGAGGATTAATAAAAGAATCATACCCGGTATCCTGCAAGCCAGGAATGGGGTCTCCTGCTCTGGGGACCTGGGGTGGACACTCTGGTGATCCTTGGCCTCTGTGTACCTTTCTAAGGTCAGCTTAGCTAAATTGACCTCAACATACCCAGATGGTGCCTCTGTTCCAGATGAGGGCTCCCAGAGGGCTGCTCACCACTCTTAACATGAAAACAAATGACCTCGCTTGGGCCAGCATGGCTGGGGTCCATTCTGGCCACCCACAGCCTCTCCTCTCTGGGGGAAGCACCCACTTCCTCCTGGCCTCAGCAGTTTCTATTCCCTCTGCCTCTACAGCTCCATTCACCCAGGCCCACAAGCTCTGACACTGTCCCTTAAACAGCTCAAGTCACCTCAGGGGCTCTACACCCCGTATGTCCCCAATTCTACCAAAGCAATAGTGGTATCAGCTACTGATTAGCAAGTCTGCCTATCACCTGACCAGAGATGCCATGAGGACTCTCCTAAGTCTTACTGAGCCTCTCTGTTGCCTGGATGGAAGCTGGTAGGCCCTCCACAGAAGAATGCCAGCATTCCTCAGTAAAGGAATTCCTCCATGAAAAATCACATGGGACCCTGACAACACTCCTCCAAAATGTCACCACCTGACCTACAAGGCATCATCTATAGAGAGGGCGACTGGATAGGTAACATCCATCAAAGTCCCAAATGCATCCCAGAGCACCGCTCTCAGACATGCATCCTATGTGGACGCTCACATCTGTAGGAGAGGAGTGAGTGGTAGTGGTAGCTTAGAGTCGAGTCGGCAGCCCTGGGGCTGGTGGAAGCTCTGGTTCGTTCCGACCGTGACCTACAAAAGTCCTTCTGCACCAAGCAGCAGTGACCACTGGGGTTCAGTAGTAAAGAAAGGGCAAGGTGGACACAGGGTGTGTTGTCTGAAAGAGGAGGGGGCACATGAATGTGGGGAGATGTGCACATGTGTATGTGTGCACACCTAGGCACACACAAGGCCAGAGGAGGATGTCAGGTGTCCTCCCCCCCGCCCCCCCACTCTCCACCTTATTCCCTTCAACTCAGAATCTCTCACTGAACTTTGAGCCAGCCTGGTGGCCAGCAAGTGCCAGCAATCTTCCTGTCTCTGCCTAACAGCATTGGAGTTACAGGAGCGTGTAGCCACACTCACCCACTGGGCCATCTCTGCAGCCCTGCTAAAAGGAGACCTTTTGGTTTCTGTATTATGCAGAGAAAACAAACTTAATTTCGCAAACATGATTAGCCTCTGTGGGGCAGGTGGGGGGAGGTGGAGGTGACTTAGAACATGACATGTGACAACACAACTCTGCTGACTGGGTGGGAAACAGAACCTAGCCTTGCTCTGCTGCTAAGTGGCTACAGTGCAGTAGAAGAAAAGTCCCCACCCACTCCGGGCCCCACAGTCTCTCTCAGAACTACAGAGGAAAAGCTCATCTGTGTCCTTTGGTGCTTTGATTTTCCGGCGCGGGTCTGCAGGGCTGGAGTTTATGTGGCACACAGGGTGAAGGTGTGTCTGAACCTGAGCTGGTGCTGAGTGCGTACGTGTGCACACATGCCACTTCCCGGCAGACAGCACGGCACAGATGTCTAACGGGGAGCCAGTGAGCATCAAAGGCATGTTCAGTGATGTTCTGAGCACCCATTCTCTATAAACTGACCAAACCGGACACCAGCCCTGTACAGAGATTCCAGCCACATTCAAACTCTGGGCCTCAAAAGCATGGCCCAGGAGGTTGTAAGCAATCTAGAACTGTAGCCAGCATGGGGTGTGGCAGTGCTCATAATGCCAGCACTTGGAGGCTAAGGCAGGAGAAATGCTGTGAATTCAGAGACAGCCAGGACAACAGAATAAGGCCCTGTCTTAAGAAACCACGCCAAATACACACACACACACACACACACACACACACACACTGCCACACACACAAACATGGGACACAGATAATACAGACATACATACACACATGGGTTACTCACATACACACATACAGCCTCAGAGCCCCAAGGAGCAGCCAGGCCCACTGAGCCTAGTATCGCAGTGTTTACACTGGTTTAATCCACCCTGGTGGCAGTTTTCTTTCCTTTTTTTTCCCCCCTCTCTTGTCTCTCCCCAAGTCTATAAATGTTTAACAGCAAGCAGGGCTGTAAAGGTAATGAAGAGCCTTTGCTTTCTCGGGGGTCTGACAGTGAATCTCAGAGAGGGCAAACCATTAACGTCTTCCAGTTAGTGGCTGGGACCCTCACTCTTGGGCTCCTTGGAAACAGCCCATGTGCCTACTGGGCCTTACTGCCTCACCTGCGCATAGCCCAGCCGCATAGCCCAGCCGGAAGCCCGGAAGCCCGCAGGGCTCAGAACCACACCTGGATGGCAGTTTTCTCAGGAGGGTTTCCATTAGCCTATTTGCATATCTTGGCTCCAGGCAGCCTTGCTAGTAAACATCATGTATTCACTGTGCCTGGTGCACTCCACTCTCACCTTTTCTTTTTAAAGTGTGTGTGTGTGTGTGTGTGTGTGTGTGTGTTTTCACCGAGGCTAGAAGAGAATCCATCAGAGAACCCCTGAAGCTGGAGTTTCAAATAGTTGTGAGCTAGCAGACATGAATGCTATGCAACTGCAGTAAGTGATCTTAACCACTGAGCTATCTGTCCATCCCCACGTCTTAATTTTTCTTTGAAAGGAATGGTTTACAATACTCGAGGAAGCTGAGGCAGGAGCATCACTCAGTTCAGAGCCTGCCTGAACTACAGCGTGAATTCAAGGCCAGCATGAACAGTTTAGCAAGACCATGCGTAAGAGGGCCAGGGGTGAGCTCAGTGTAGCAGAGTACTTCCATATGTGACACTGTCTAATCTGCAGTGCTACCTAGGAGCAGGTGTGTGTGTGTGTGTGTGTGTGTGTGTGTGTGTGTGTGTGACTACATTCAAGTGGACCATCAGGAAAGAGGCTCTAAGCCTGCATTTCACCCCCACTCTCTCTCTCCTCCCACTTTGTTTTCTTTGAGGTATAATTTGTGTGGCGGGCAGAGGTGAATGGGTTTTGTCAAACACCAAACATCTTGGTTTGCCAGCACGTAGGTTTCCGTGACCCTGCACAGTGCGCCTGTGCTAAGGCACACAGGCAGCAGAGGGGAACCCAGGACTTAGGAAGGCATTCAAGGGCTGGGAGTACACCACTGAGACACCACTCCTACCAACTCAAAGAGAAAACAGTATCTAGACAGAGAGAGCCTGAGGCTGGAGAGATGGCTCACTGGTTAAGAACACTGGCTGTTCTTCCAGAGGATCCAGGTTCGATATCCAGCACCCACATGACAGCTCATAACCATTCTGTAACTCTAGTCCCAGGGGGTCTGATACCCTCTTCTGATCTCCAAAGACACCAGGCTCACACGTGGTGCACAGCCATGCATGCAGGCAAACACCCATACACACAAAATCAATAAATAAAACTGTAAAGAGGAGACGGTTCTCTCTATGTACCATACACTCACGGTGGGCTACTTCCATGTCACCTACCATGAGAGATGCCTGGCCTACCCTAGAGATGTCAGTGCCCAGAGGAAGTAGGAAAACAGGAGCCATAGCTGCTCTGGGTTCTCTATCCTGTCCTCTTCCCCAACACACACACACACACACACACACACACACACACACACTTCACACTCACTGTTCCCCTTGCTCAGAGTCCCCTTCCATACCCCCAGCTTCCTTCTCCTGGGCCACTGTCTGCCTGACTAACCAGGTTAGACTACAGGAGCTTTAAGCTCAGCTCCTAAACAGCTCTATAGTGAGGTCCAATGACACCGTCACGGATTTGTCCCTCCACCCAGAGAAGGTGAGTGCAGGGATCCGGATGGACCCACCAGACACTGGAGTTGGCACATGACACAAGACATGGATTTTAACCCTCACTTCTACATGAACAGCAAGGACAGCCTGCTCACCCTCCACAGACAAGAAAATAGAAAGAAGCTTCCCGGGAACCGATGGGGCATGCCCGTGGACTGCAGATTCTGGCCCCACTCCAACCTAAGGATACTTTGTAGCCAAGGCTTCTGTGCACAAAGCTAAGTTGTTGTGGCTGAGTTGTTGCCCCGCCCACTCCAACAGCTGCTTTGTCCGCCAATATCCCCCCTGCTTTGCAGGATTGACTGAAGCTGAGGCCTATGGCTCTGAGCTTCGGAGCTTCGACCTGCACTTCCTGCGCTCTGCAGAGGCTCAGTCTGCCTGAAGCATCGCCTATGAGCCACACCCTGGAACCTGAAGGAAGCATCCTTTGGCTGTCCTGCCACCTCAGTAGCTGCTCTGAACCCCTTGTTCATTCCTGGTCCTGCTGGCTCCCCACAGCTTCAGCTGGCCATTTGGTTGTACAACTGACACGTCCCTGGGCTCAGTCAGCATCTGGACCCTGAGAATCCTTGGGGAGTCCTCTGCCAATTTTTCAGGAACTGCAGGACAAGACTGGCTGCCTAAGGAAACAGGCACAGTGAGCTGGCTTCACAGACTTGGAGTCCTACCAGGAGCTAGGCCTGCCTACCTCTACCGAAAGGCTGCTCACTGTGTCCAAAGAACCCAGGGCACCCCTCCCCCTCCTGTGTGACCTGAGTACACTCTGAGTCCTCGTGGGTAACAACACAGGTCGGTTGGTTTTTCTCACACAGGGCAGCTCAGCTTACTCCACACAAAGCCCCAAATACACTTACCCAAAGACTCTGGGTAAATCTTTTTAACAATCCTGACCTCCCCTGCTATGGTTTCTCTGTTTGGTTTGACAGTGTGGCACGCACTAGCCTCAGCCTCTTCAAATGCGTTCCTTAAAAGAGGAAGGAATTTTACAAAAATAAAATGGACTGGTCAGCACTTGAAGGATTCTCTTGGCATCCCAGACTGTGCAGACCTCTGCAAGTGTGTGAAGCAGCTAGAGAAAGCCTCCAGAGCAGGCTCCCTCCTGGGACTCCAGGCTCCTCGCCCCCTTCCCCCCAGCTGCCCTGGAGGGAAGCCACTAACTCTCACTGAACTTAGTGACTCAGTAAGCTGACTGTCATAACAGAAGTGTTAGGAGTCAACACACCTGTGCCATTTGCTTTAAACCAAAGACCACCACACACAGCCAACACAGGTCGGTTGGCTTTTCTCAGAAGAACACCATGAAACAGGTAATATAGATTTTCCCAGTTTTACAAATGGGGAAAATGAGGGTCAGAGAGGGTGAGTAATCTGCCCAGAGCCACAGAGCTTTGAAGCTGCAGAGGCAAGACAGTCTGAGGCGACCTGGCCCCTCCACACACCCCCACAACCACTACTGAACCCCCACTTCTGGTGAAAGAGGCTATTTTTGGAACAGTGATACCTTAACTATAAGGGGAACGATGGGCCCCCAGGACTGAACCTACTGTGGGGGCCATTGTTGGCCTGACAACATAAGATCTCAACTCTTTTCTTCTAGAATGTTCTTTTTTGTTTGGCCAGGAGAGAGTTAAAGTCACACTCTAATCCCTCAGTGGTCTCTGCCAGCCTTTCCTCCTTTGCCTCCTGCCAGGTGGGTACTTGTGCTCAAGAATGGACCCATGGTCAAGGACAGGATACCACTAAAGAAAACCAGGCACACACTGGAGTTCCTGTATTTGTGAAGTTGAGGCAGGAGGATTTCTTGGCATTTGAGACCAGCCTGGGCTACATAGTGAGCTCCAGGACCAGCCTGAGACTCTTCCAAAAAAAACCACAAACACACAGAAGGAAGAGGGGGAGAGAGGGAGGGAGACAGAAAGGGGGGGGGGAGAGAGAAAGAAATAGACAGACAGACAGACAGACAGGCAGACAGAGACAGGGAGGAGAGGGAAAGAGAAACGGCCTGGACACAAGCTTTCAAGTAACTAAAAGCACAGGCAGGCAGAATTTTTAGGAAGTGGGATATAATGGCAAAAATAGGAAGCTTACTAGGCCTATAGGAAGTGCCTTGTGGGGAGGGGTTGCAAATCTGGGGGGCCCTGTCCCCGCTATTTCAACCCTTCGTGAGCTCGCATCTGAGGTCTAACTCTGAGGCATCATGATAGCACATAAGATGCCATAGCCAGTCAACACATATTGGCAGCCATGAAAGGGGATAGGAGCTCAGGCTAGGCCCGAGATTCTCCTAAACTCCTGCACGATGACTGCAGGAACCCTGTAGCAGGCCAGGAAGGCATCTGACTGCCTTCACAGCCTACAGGGAGAAGCACTTTCAAGAGTCACCGACAGCCTTAAAGTAAGGAAGGGAGCACTCAACAAACTTCCCCCAGCCTTCAGTCCCGTCCCCCTCCCTCACTGCACCCAGAGGGCAGCAGTGACTGGATTCCCCACAAATGAGTCATGTGTGCAAAGGAGAGGATCCAGGTTGTCACACCCTTTATTCGGAGGTGACACACACAGACAGGGCCCTGAAAGTTGAGAAATTCCACCCAGATCAGCGGGTCCAAGAACACCAGTGAAGGCAAGGGGCCGTTTACCCGCTTGTCTCGCCAGTATGGAGGTGCTGGCAGAGGCCGCCCTGGCGCCCTCTCATCTTTGCTGACCTTGTCCAGGGCAAGACAGCTGTCTGCGTTCACCAGACAGAGGCAGCTTTGGTAGTGTCTCCAAGTCTGCCACCAAGCCAGGCACCCACACGAGAGGACAGGGGACAGAACCAGAGGAAGGAGCCTAGCAGAGCAGCAGCTGGTAGGATGCTTACGAAAACACAGCGTCCTGGGCTGCATGGGGAGATGAGAGGCAAGTGCACCCTGTAAGCCTCACGGTCTCCTTTAAGCAGAGGGCACCAGGGGCCCTTTAGCAGTTGAGGTATTTTGGGGTCCTCCTGCCTTTCGGGATCTCAGTCACCTGCTTGTTGTCTCACTAATAGCTGGTGTCCACTAAGCCACCAGCCTGCATGTGTTCTTTTTTTTCATAACAAGCAGGCAGGCTGATACTACCAACACTCCTCTGGTAGGGATAGGGAAACTTGAAGTTCAGGTACAGGGAATCCCCCAAGGTCACGCACATGCACACGTACATGCACGCGCGCACGCACAAAGACATCACTGATGTGACGTCGCACAGTTATAAATAACAGCTACCTCATGGTTTTTTTGCACACACACATGCGCACACGTCCAAGACTGTGTGCCCTGGGGGCTTCCTTCCCGGTACCCAGCAAATAACTAAACCATCCGAATTCTCTTGCCCTAGACTGGGCTTGGCTAGCCTTGGATTTCACATATACAGGGTCACACAGACAGGGATGTGCTCAATGTCGATCCTAGGATTCTCCTATATGGAGAGGGGGAGGGGCACTGCTTCCTGTGAATGAATCTTCATTTCTTTTCATCAGCCACCCTCCCTCCACTTTTAAAGAGGAAGGTTCCTGGAGAACAAGCGTGAGATCTGGAGATCTGGCAGGAGAGCTTCATTAGCAAAAGGAGAAGGGAAGATCTGGTCAGAAGTATTCATCGAAAATGAATGTCAGATAACTCTCCCACAGAAGCAGGACTGGCCACGACACAGCCCACCCAGCCCAGGGCAGCCCCTCGGGAAGGGACGAAGTTGGACAGTCACTGGCCCCTCCGTAGCCTCCTCCAAGAGCTGAGCCCCTCCACCCATTCCCACTCCCTCAGAAGCCAGACCCCTACAAGCAAACCTTCCCCTTGGTGACCATGGCGCCATGAAACCCTAAACTAGGGACTCAGACCAAATACTATGTATACCCCTCTCCACCCCCAACCCCTATATAATGTGAGTGCCATGTTTCCAGAGGTGGGCACCCTTAATCAGTGTCCACACACACACACACACACACCTGGTCATTAAGACATTCTCCCCAATCCACCCAGCAGAGGTGACATCACCCACCGTGGATTTCAAACCTGCAGCCCACCTTCTGAGGATTAGGCAGGCAAACAGCCCCCTCCCTCAGCCTTTAAGGTGATCGCTGCAAACCTTTCAGGCTTAAAGGGTTTCCCTCACTGAGCAGCCCCCTTCTGCAGGCACACCCCAGCAGGTCTGTTTTGATAAGGCCTTGACAAATCCTCATGCATTGCAGGCCACTTTCTGGCCTTCTGAAAGCTTGAAAGCTCATTCAGGCATAGCTCAATTAAAATTCACAGGGAAGGGCTTGCTAGGAGAAACGTACTTTATTAACTTAAAACAGGCCCTTTTCCAAATCCTTACATTAGAAGGCTGGGCCCCAGTGCCAGCTCAGGAAAAGAGGCTCCCCCCACACTCTGCCTCCAGCTCAGCCTGCTAAAGGGGAGCAAGAAAACACATTAAAGGTCCAGGGCCCAAGGGATGTGGAGACGGCTCGGTTGGTAAAGTGCTTACAGAGTTGAGCCCAGTACCCACATAAAAAAAGCCAGGCATGGTGACAGAGCCCTCTCATAATCCACTGGGGAAGTGAAGCTGGGCAAAGCCTAGGGGTTTGCTGAGTCCAGCTAAATGGGTGTGTTTCTGGTCATCGAGAGACCCTGCCTCAAACAAGGTAAGTCAGAGAGCCACTGAGGAGACACACCCAAAGTTAACCTTTGGCCTTCACACACACACACACACACACACACACACACACACACACACACACACACANAAACTGGGTATAGTGGCCTGTGATCCCAGCACTTGGGAAATGGAGGCAGAAGCATCAAGGTCACCTTTGGCTACAGAGAAAGTCTGAGGTCAAGAGGGGCTGGTTATATGAGATGAGAGAGGAAGAGGGGGGAGGAGGAGGAAGAAGAAGGGGGAGGGGAAGAGGAGGGGTAGGAAGAGAGAAAGAAGCAATGAAAAGCAGAAAGTGAAGAAGAACCGACGCCCGCAGACACCCCCCCCCCTTACGTCCTGTACTTTTTCTAATTCTATTTTGCTGGTGAGTTCAGGCATCTGGGCCCTCCCACCCCACCTGGTCACATACAGGAGCCGCCATGCATGGGCCTGTCGGATGCCTACAGGAGGCTGCAGCTACGGGATGCTCTGGGTGTCCCTGGCTGTGTGCTGTAAGGCTGAATGCGCACAGAGCCTCAGATCCCAAGCACCCCTGCTCCAGACAGGCCTTGCATTGCCAACACATGAGGCTACTTTTCTTGTCCTTAGCTCACCGCCTTCTGGTCTAGAGAGCCCTGGAGCCAATGGGAGTGCTGCTTTCAGGCTGTGTGCCGCTGTTCCCCGTCAGAACTTAATGATAAGGGACAGTGAACTTTCTAAGCTAGAATGATGGAGGGGGGGGGGTGCCTGGGTAGGGGGACGACACTCCAGCCCCACTTCCTCTATGGTCAGGGATCTTCTCACCTCCCCTGGGGCACCTGAAAACTTTGTCCAAAGCAGGTTCATTAAGGCCTGCCCTTAACTCCACACAAAGGGCAGCATCTCTGAAAGTCACGTGTGTCCAGCGAGCCAGCTCACTTAGTATACAGGCCTAATTTTAGCAGCACCAAAAAAAGCCAGTTACTATATCACAGCACCTCATTTGTCCCTGTTTGTTGACCAGGCTGTGTCCCATGCCGGTTCCAGGTTATCCAGGCAAAAGCAGGCAGCAGGTTTCATTCATCTCCCCGCCCACTGGGCCTGGCACCAAACCAGCATGCCATGTGTTTGCAGGAAGGATGAGGTTTTTCATTGTGCCCGCAGATGGGTTGAGAGCAGGTATTGTCAAGCGGATGGATGGGCAGGTGACATCAGGGACTCCCTGGAGAAATGGTGGGGAAAGCTCAAGGCAGTAGGAGTGGGGAGAGGCTTCACCTTGGGGGCCACAGGTGGATGGTGTATGCTTGTATGTATACTCTGTGCTTATGACATACGTGTGTTCAAGCAGCCAGTTCATGCATTCATACATGTCTGTGTGTGTGATGTGTGATGTCTGATTTTTCATCAGCTTTTCAAACAGTGTGAGCCCAGCAGCATAAGGACCACAGAAACAGACACTGAAAATCAGCAAGCAATGCTCATAGGGCATTTGTTTGACCTCACAAAGGTCAGACCCATTGAGGCAAACTGGTTGTAAGCACTGCCACCTGTCTGTCCCCAGCATAGCAGCCAAGTGGAACGATACTTCTGGAGGTGACCAAAGAATTCCAGGTTGGAAGGAGGAAGAGTCCACTGAACCCTGAGCATGCCCAAAAGAACCTTAACAGAAGGGGCCACGAACAGCAGCACACCTCCCCTCCAGGGTGGGGTCAGCAGCCATAAGGACCCTAGCTACTGCCATAACCCTCCTCTCTACACAGGATAAACTTGGACATCTCATCCACTGGTGGAGAAGTGAGAGTTTGCTCTTGAAACACCTCCAGGCAAGTAAATGTGGAAACAGGGATGGATCATTTCTTAGATACAATTTACCCAAACTGAACAGCATAAATAGAGCTGGGGAGGGAGAGGAGCTGGCAGGGTGGGGGGTGGGGTGGAGCTTGCCAACAAACCTGACCGCCTGAGTTCAGTACTGGGCACCCACATGATGGAAGGAGAGAACTGACTCCCACAAGTCCCTTGGCATAGAGAGAAGAGAAACCTAAGGCCACTGCACACATGAGAATATCACAGATAAGTATCACTCAGGAATACTGCTGGAAAGGCCCTTAGCATACAATCAAACAGATAACACCACCACAGGAAATGCACATAGTAGCCAAGCAGAGTGTTTATACTGGGAATGATGGACTTACCTACAATATACACTCACATGCTTACGCTCAGATGGCCTCTTACTGTATTAACCAATGCGCAACCAGTCTAAGAATAAGATTATATTTTGTCATAGGCACTTAAAAGACACTTTTATGCCAATCAAGTCCTGTTCCTAGTAAAACTCCCAGGGAAACAGGAATAGATACCTTCTGAGCACAACACATGCATACATCTAAATCCTACACCAGCATTCAAGGTCCTCCTGCCAAGGTCAAACCCAAGGTTGTTCTTACAGAGGACCAGAGCTCAGTGCTCGGCATCTACACTGGGTGGCTCATGGCCAACTCCACCTCTAGCTCCAGAGGCCCCGATGCCCTCTTCTGACCTCTGCAGACACCCGCATGCTCACAGTACACATGCCCACACATGGTTACATACACAAACACACAGTTAAAAATAAAATATTATTCTGGGAGGCGGGAGGAGGTATGGGATGTGGAGGGGAATAAAATATGGAGTGTAAAAAATAAATTAATTAAAAAAATATTATTCTAAAAAAGGGCAAAGATGGCTACCATGTCCATTTTTATGTAATCTTCTACTTGAGGTACCAGCCAGTGTACTCGAAAAAGACAAGTCATGAGAGGTCTGAGAAGGGGCGATGGTTCAGCGTGGGCAGAGCTGGGTCTTTTCTCCCTGGTATCCTCAGGCTCTGACATGGTAGGTGATTAGGAAATCGACTGGATGAGTGCCTGGTTCACGCTGGCTGTGAAAGCAAGGGTTTAATAAATGCTAGACAAAGCCCACAGGGGTTGAGTTCAGTGGCTTAACTCACTCCAGCCATTTACACATAAGCGAGCCAGGGTCCAAAGATGTCAAGTGACCTGCCCTAGCCCACCACCCCTGTCATCAGTTCCTTGCTTGCCACAGCCCCATGGACCAAGTGTCCCCCATCTTATCCAGGGGAGGAGCCAGAGGCCTCCCTCGGTAGTTCAAAGCCTAGGCTCTAACGTCATCTCTGCCAGCAATGCCTTTTCCAAAAACTTTAAACACACACACACACACACACACACACACACACACACTGATACACACTCACTGAGAAAGCCTGGGCTTTTCTCAGTGACAAAGTATCAGTATCAAATCCATACACCATGCTGATGTATGCCGTGCCCATAGCAAGCGGGAAGGGGTGCTGGATATATGGGAACTCTGTGTTACTATCTCAATGCTTCTATAAATGGGAAACTGGAACCCCCCAAATAAAGTATATTATTAAAAACACAACAATAACACAGGGTACCAGGCTTTCCCATGGTCATTAAGCCACCCATCTGCTGGCCACGGAGCTCTGCTTGCCAAGAAAAACTATAAAAAGCACCTCCCACCAGATTTGGCTTGGAAACTATTTCCCCGGATATCCTCACCCTCCACCCTCACCTAGAGAGAGAGAGAGAGAGAGAGAGAGAGTGCCTGAGAGAGGAGTGTGAATTCCCTGCCAGATAGGACTTTAATCTTAATGAACACAGAGCCCACTGATGTGTGTGAATGGCTCACAGATTGCCAACTGTGTCTTTTCAAGGGAAACCTGTCCCTAGAATGAACCTCTAAAAAACATGAGCACTGGCTCCTTGACTATTATTATCATTTCTAGCCGAAACATAAAAAGCAAAGTCACCAAAGCAAGCCCCTCCCCAAAGGTTGTCCGTGAGGTCCCTGCTGAAGAAAGGGTTAACGCCACCAGGTCTCTGCAACTCCCCAGCCTGGCATCACAACCTTTCCTATGCACCAGGCACCAGATGCCCGAAAGCCCGCAGCCACTGAGGCATCTGGAAGCTGCCAGCAGGCTTGCCCCTGAGCCTGCCGCAGGCAAGGGCTGGGCTGTCAAAATCAGAAAACCTGGTTAGGTTTTCTTGTTTGCTCCCAGGCAACAAGTTTTATAACCAGAAAATGTGAAGCTGGGCGTAAAGCCTGCTACTGCCTCTGACAGATGCTGTTAAATGCTGGAGTGACAGAGGTGTTGCCCAGCCCCCAGCAACAGGGGACAAACAAAGGCCCAGACTGAACTTCAGCAGAAATAGCCAGTCCTCCTCTCCCAGGTGCCCCATCCACGAAAGCATGGGTGAAGGGCTGGTGAAAGCTCATTTAGTAACCTGGTCCACCTGCAAACTCGGAGAGGAAATGGGCCAGCCTCCTGGCACCAGAGGTAAACCACCCTCAAGCCTGAGACAGAGCCTCTTCCTTAGTTTCAACACAAAGTCCCCAACAACAGGCTCCCAGGATGCCGCAGGATCTTTGTCTCACAGCCTCAGGGGTAAGATTGTCAGGCTCAGCTGCAGCCTGTCTGACATCCTTGGGCACACCCCCCTCTACCAACGCCACTCTCAGAAAGCAAAAACATCTCCTCTACATCCTCTGGGCTGAACTGGGGAGCTAACCATCCTTTGCTATGCTGACAGTGACCCTCAGGAGGAACTAGAAACCTGCCCCCCAGCCAGTGTGGCCACTCTGGCTCCCCTGCCTGTCACTAGGGCAGGAGCAACCCCTACTGCAGGCTCCAGGAGGAAGCCCTGCATCGGGTCCCTAGGCCCTGTTCCCGCCAGGGCTCTAGGACTAGGCTTGGGGAGCCTCCACCGACCTTCGATAGGGTTCAGATAGTCATAATCGAAGAGGATGGAAAAGTCCAGCTCATCTTGGGGATTGCCCCCGGGCTCGTGGCAGGGGCCGTCCCTGCCGTCGGGGTCGGGCTGCGGCTCCGGGGCGTCCATGGCTCGGGACGTTCGGGCTTCGGGGCCGTGTAGGGTCGCGATGCGCAGAGTAGGGGTCACCGAGTCTGTGGCGCACGGTGAGGCCGAGGATGGCTCACGACGCAGTGGGTCCTGGACGCGTCCGGGGAGCGGGTGGCGGCGCGAGCTTCCTGCTCAAGGCACCTGTTGCAGCCTAGAGGGGGCGGGGACGGCGGTGGCTGATGGGGCGGGGCGCCGCCCGGACGGGGAGGGGCACAGCCCGGTCTGGCCTGAGCGACAGGCCTTGACAACTTCTGCTTCACCTGCTACTGTCTGACCTAGGGTCCCGCCAGAAGCTGCTGCCTGAGAGCTCTACTTTAGGGATAACTCGCTGAGCCTTTCCAGAAACCTCTCCTTTGCTGGGGAGGGGCGCCCTGTCTTCCTGGGGATGCCCACAGCTATTGCTCATGCCAAAGTGTCTGTCTCTGATTTGCAAGCTCCGAACTCAATTGACCAGGCCTGGGCCACCTACCACGTGCCACCCAGCATATAGCAGCCACTGTGGCCCGGTTGGGACAAATTAGGGATAAAGATCATCACCCCTTTTGATAACCAGGAGAGAAATCAGCAGAGGCTGTGAAGGCTTTGGTGCCAGAGGGAAGTGACATGCGAAGTTTGATTCATGATGATCTGGGGACCCTGTCCTGGTAGTGAGAACAGGAAGTGGTCTGGTGTGTGGGAGGCAGGGCTGACAGGTAACCTGTACATCCGGCTGACTGAAGATGTAGATTACCAGGCTCCTCCCCGGGTCTCTCAGTTCCTAGTCTGGATTCAAACCCAAGAATATGGAATTTTGATCAAGCCCCTAAGGCAGAGGTCTGGGGTGATTGCTGAAGAACCTAGGGCCACCCTCCAAAGAGACTCCCAGTTAACAACTTCTCAGAGCAAGAAACAAGGTAGCAAAGCAGAAATGGGCAGTGCTCCCTGAAAACCCCCACCCCCACCCCCGCATGATTACAGTCACCAAAACAGCTTTTAAAAGCCAGGCTCTGCTGCAACTGCAACCTCATGAGAGGAGGTGATAAGACCAAAGATCAGAAGTCTGGGTGGGTGGAGCCCTCAGGTCCTGGTCACCCAAGCTTGGTGACAATGACTGCACTTCTGCCTGGCAAGCACTCTTCAGGGGGAGCCACTTCTCCACCTAGGTGGTGTGTCTCAAGCCATCCATCACTGAGCTGGGTGTGGTTGGTTAGGCAAGCTGATAGTCCCAGCACCAGAGAGGCAGAGACAATAGGATTGCCTCATTTGAGGTCAGCCTGGGCTACAGAGGGAGAGAACTAGTCTTGCCACCTAAACCAAACCACTCTCATCTTTCTTTTCAGAAATATTTGCTGAGTAACTGCTGCAGATGCTGAGATGTGGGCTACTGCAGGGCTATCCCGCTACTCTGGTCTCAGGACACAGATGCAAAGAGGCACAGCTGTGAGCAGGCTTTCCTAAACTCCCCAACACACTGCAATCCAGTGGAGACTGGTTAAAACATCCAGTTTCCTAAGCCTCACACCAGGCACCAGTTAAATCGGGGTATGGGGCTTTCTGTATATGCACTTAAACAAACTATATGTTTCCAGATGAGAAGCCAGAGGTGACCGCACCTGGTTCAGAGTCCACACCACTGCAGGGCCTAGGCCTGGCTCTGCACAGGCTCCAGGTTCCAGGCTTACAGAGTACCTTCTGGCTGTCAGGGCATAAGGGACCATTGTAGTGGGAGCATCCAAATGTCTTAGGGGTGGGGACTCCAGCCAAGACCTTGATCTCTAGAAGGAAATGCATCTTCTCCCCAGGTCCTTATGACAGGGGCCCAAGGTCAGGCTCTGAAATTTGGCCAAGGAAACACAAGAGAAGCACTGTAGTAGAGATGAGAGAGCTCTTGAATCCTCTGCCACCCCCACCCATCCCTTGCTAACCCTCTGCTCTAGTGGTCCTCCACCTCCCTAACGCTGCAACCAACCCCCTAATACAGTTCCTTATGCTATGGCGACCTCCCGACCGTGAAGTTATTCTTGCTGCTGCTTCATGCTGAAATGTTGCTGCTGTTGTGAATCATAATGTAAACACCTGTGCTTTCCAATGGTCTCAGGTGACCCCTGAGAAAGGATCTTTTGACATACCCAAAGGGGTCATGACCCATGGGTTGAGAATGGCTGCTCTACCCCCATGATGACTAAACGCTTCTGGTCAAGCTGGTATCTATTGCCTGTACCTGCCCAGAATCTGTCTGCCTTTATTCTGTTAACTGCTCCCCAAGGCTGTTCAACTGAACCCAGGGCCTCACGAATGTGAGGCAATTATTCTTCTACTGAACTATACTCCAGCCCCTAGGAGCTGCTCTTAAGATAATCTTGGTAGATGTATAACACAGTTGTCCCATCATGCCTGTCAAGGAAGAGAATGAAAGACCCGCACCTGGCCAATCAGAGAATTGTATCTCCAAAGACCTATGAGAACCACGAAGGTGGGTCCATGACCACCTTATTTATAACCTGACATACAGCGGATAGACACATGAACGGAGCTTGGATAGATGCTTGAATAGAGACATGTTTGGATGGACAGATGGACAGATGGATGGGTGGAGGAAACAGGGATGAATAGATGTCACGACTCTGTATCTATAAGTTTCCCTTTAACTATCCTCCTCTCTGAAGCTAAACCTCAGCTAAACCTCTATAGGGAGAAACACTCAACTGCCAGGACTGCCCTCCAATCTCATCTTACTGTGCCCAAGGGCAAGCTAAGCTAATGAAGGGATGATGGCTTCTCCACTGACAGAGTGCTTCCTACATGCCAGCCTTGGGAAGAGCCAGGCCACACTTGCCATGCGGAACACTAACTTGGTCATCCTCAAGAAAAGCAGGCATCTTCTCAGACCAATGCCAGCAGGGCAAGCCCTCTGTGGACCGAGCTACCTCTGGAGCCATTAGAGCCAAGCTCCACTGGCTTCCTGGGTCTTTGCCTATGTCCTCAGGTCATCACTGTCCCCAGGACACAGAAGAATGACAATGAGATAATGGGCCCAGTGCTTCCCCCTGGGGGACAGATGAGGGACAAAATATGAGAAACGCCACTCCATGGTCACTGGTGTGATGGCATGGGACTGGTAGACTAGAGGCTGTGACAATCCATGTCACTTTGCAAGTCTGCACCGAGCCCCAGGCATAGGCATGTGGCCTGTGATGGTTTCTACAAACATTTCATCTGACTTGCTGGCCCCAGAGGCACACTGCATGCACATGGTATTTTTAAAAGAGGGGAGAACCTGATCTGTGTACAGGGAAACAGCCTGCTAAGTTTATCAAAGAGTCCCTGAAAAAGGTAACAGATAAAAATAACAATAAAATACATATTAATAAGGTACTATACAGATGAGGAGCTGGGGCTTGTGCATGCACACACACACACACACACACACACACACACACACACATTTCCAAACTGACCTTCCAGAAGGCCAGTAGCTCCCACGGGTACAAACACAAATGTCTCACCAGGGCTGGTGCTGAAGGCTAAATAAGACCAACCAACTCAAAGTCCTTGGGTCTCATTTGATCTCTTCCCAGAGTACAGAATGCTGGCTTTTTCTGTGCCTCCGTTTCCTTTGCTGCCAACCGGAGGAACAATCAGCATCACCCTCCTGGAGTGTGACAGGCACAGACACCAGCATCCCACACTTGAGAGGACCTTGAACATGGCTCAATGCTCAGCTGTTAAATTCCCACTAACCTTGGAGAAAGACAATGTTAGGTTTCTGTCTGTGCACTCTTCAGATCCTGACTACAGCATTTAAGAAATAAGCCGTATATTCTGGCCACAAACCTCACATCCTGCCAATGGCCTCTGTGACCACTGACTGTACAGGGCAGAAGCTGAGCACTGTAAATCTAATCAGAAGGTAGGAACCCCCTCTTCCAGATCCCTGAAGCAATCACTCCTCAGCTTCAGCACACTCTGGGATTCGAACTGCTCTAGCTGCTAAAAGCATGACTTATTGACATTTTCCTACCAGGATCTGGCTGACGGTTGGAGGAAAGGGATCAAAATCGCCAGGCAGAATGAGGAACGCCCATAATCCCAGCACTCCAGAAACAAGACAGGAGGATTGCTACAAGTTTGATTCCAGCAAGGTCTACAGATACATCTAAAGATACATTGCTAAACTACCACCCTCAAAAAATCAAAATGCAAGAGATGACAAGTCCCTAGTAGTTCAACTATATTCTCTTACTATTATTTAGTATGTGCACACACCCCATGGTGCACATGTGCAGGTCAGAGGACAGCTTTTCAGGGTCAGCTCTTTCCATCTCCCACATAGGTTCTGGGAATCAAACTTAGGTCCTCAGGCTTGGCAGACAGCACTTTAACCTGGAGAGCTATCTCAGAACCCTTAAACTATATTTTATGCCTTGGTTATTGAAACCAAGATATAGGCAAAACCAAAAGCCTCCATGACAAAATCCTTTGCGTTAAAGAAGAGTGACAGGCCCGTTTGGAGACGAGCTGGACTCTGGAAAATGGGAATACCTTTCTTTGAAGCTGTTATGGTTTTTGTAGATTATTGCAAGATTTTGGCATTTATTTTTGTTTTTAAAATATCACATTAACTGTGGCTCATCTTGGTGACTGAGTTTCTTGCTGCCCTCTGTGTCTGGCCCCAGGAATGACTCACACTCAAGCAAACCCAATCTCGGGAACTATCTCCTACTCACCGGAGATGAGTGGTTTTCCTTTTCTTTGTATTAGGGCTTCAGCCCAGGCCTCACATGCATGCCCTGTACCACTGAGCTACACCCCAGTCACTGGATTTGTGAGACAGGGTCTTGTTTTTTGGCTCAGAATAACCTGTAACTCACAATCTTCCTGCCTCAGCTCCCCCAGGCAGGGATGACAGGTGTATGCCACCACATCCAAAGTCAGGAGGTGATGGAGACAGGTGCTGAGCCAGAGACCTCCACCTTGGGGCGCCACTGTCCCCCACCCAAAACAAGGCACACAGCAATAAGCATCCTCTCTGCTCCCCAGCTTGAATTTTCATTGTCTTTTCTTTTTTGAAACAGAGTTTTATATAGCCCAGGCTGGCCTTGAACTTGCTACATAGTCAAGGATAGCTTTGAACTCCTGGTCCTCCTGCCTCAACCTCCAGAGTACTGGAATTAGAGGTGTGTCCTTGTATCCCTGGTGACAAATAGATCAATCCTGAGAATGGCTTTCTCTCAAAAGCTAGGTGAGCCCTCTACAAGCTGGGTCCCCAAGCACCGGCCCCTCCCACTATGTAACCAGCAGACCTTACCTGTCCCGGTGCCTACTTGCCATGTGAAGGCCTCTTACGGCCCTGGGCCTTTTTCAGATTCTCTGCAGTCTGTGTGACCCAGAAATACAAACATCCTGGCCTTCTGTAACCCAGCTGCTCTTCTCCCTGGCCAGTCCAGCACTGATAGCAAAATGCCACACTCAAGCTAAGGGTTGACATTGGTTAAGACTCCTGAGTTTGGAACAAAAATATGTGTAATTCTTTAGGAAGGACCCTGGAACCTCCTTTGGTGGGCAGAAAATAATAGCTTAAATTTAAACAATAAAATAAACCAGGAATGCAAGCAGGAGCTCTCTCTCACGCGCGCGCGCGCACACACACACACACACACACACATACACACACACACACCAGCAAAAATGGCAGCAAGCACAGTCCCCAGTGGGCCTAGGCTGAGGGCTTCAGACAGGGTCTCCATTAGACCCAAGAACACCCTGGGTGTAATGATAACCATCTTACCACTTCCCACATCAGGAAACTGGGGCCCAAGCAGGTGGTGATGTTTAGTACTTTAGTTGCCAAAATAGAAAGTATTCGTATGGAGCCCCCCCAGTGTCCCGGAGACCATAGCTGGAGAGCCATGGAGCAACCAGTTCATAGGCAGGGAAGTATTCCTCCTGACCGTCTCCTCCATCCACACTGGCTTCTGTCCCCTGCCTGAGCTTTTCAATGGCTTCCCCAGCAACCACTGACCTGGCTCCAGGCCTCTCCTTTCAGTCTGTGCTTGCCTTTGAGATTAAGGAGGCCCCACACCCTGCCGCTGAATTTTTCCATGTGACTCTGATAGTGAACTTTAGACCCCTAACTAGGTCCTTCAGGACCTGTCCTGGCACACATCTGTGATCTCAGCTTCCATTGTCTTCCTCTCTGCCCTTTTGCTGGGCTTCAGCCTGGCCACAGACGACCCTGGCACACAGCCTCCATGGGAGCCTGTGTGAGCACCGTTCCTCCTGTTGGGCGTGTTCTCTTCACACTTGCAGACAGAGCATGCACCATTCAGGATTGAACAAAAGCCCACTTCCCTGAGAAAGAGGAGGTGTCCCGGCTGAATGAAGAACCCACTACTGGTGATAACTTGTTCTTCTCTCTCACCAAAAACAAATGTGCAAGCCTTCACTCCAGCTGCCTTGGAGTGAGTACTCATTGAGAAGAGTTCGTTACAGATGTGAACAGGTGAAGATGAGACCACTCAAAAGCCAAGGAGGCTAGTCCCCAGGCTGGGGCCCTTGGAAGGGTGAGCACCAATTCACAAAGGCCACAGTAAGACAGAGGCAGAGGGCAGGGATGCAGCCACCAGCCACAGAAGCTGGGTGGGACTGCCTGAGCCATAAGAAGCCAGAAGAGGCAGCCAAGGTCCACACTGAGCCTTCAGAGAGCATGGCCTCCCAGCTCCCAACTCTAGACTTCTGATCCTGAGCACAGTATAGAGGGTTTCTTCCTGTCTAAACAGCACTGTGTGGTGGCCAGTTACAGTAACCACAAGGAGCCAGTCTAACCAACTATAATGTGTGCACGAATGTGTGTGCACGCACACATGTGCATTCACATGTACAAGTGGATGCAAATGTGTACATACATGTGCAGGCAGGCATGCACTTGTTCCAGAGCACAAGGGCAAACTCCTGCCACTGCCTCCATGTCCAGCATGCTTAACAGGAATTGAGCAGGCTGGCTGCTCTAGGATCTGTGTGTGTGTGTGTGTGTGTGTGTGTGTGTGTGTACATGCGCATACCCATGTGCACACACACATGTGTGTTGGTATACTAGCTTCTGTGTGTGTATCTGTCTGTGCATATATGCATACATGCACATACACACACATGTGCACATACACATACCTGTATTGGTATACTAGCCTCTGTGTGTGTGTGTGTGTGTGTGTGTGTGTGTGTGTGAGAGAGAGAGAGAGAGAGAGAGAGAGAGAGAGAGAGAGAGAGAGCACCATCAGGTGTCTTGTCTTCAGTCACTCTCCACCCTATCTTTCTGAGACAGGGTCTCTTAGTGACCTGGAGATTATGGTTTCTGCTAGATTGGCCCCATCTGGTTCCACCCTCCTCTACCCTGGGCTTACAGGCATACACCTCTACCCCCAGCTTTTTTATGTGAGTGCTAGGAATCTGAGTTCAGATCCTGTCCTGCTCATGCTTCTACAGTAAGCTCTTTACACACCAAGCCATCTCTTCAGTCTACCGCAGCAGTTCCAAATACCACTTGGCTCAAAACTTAGAATTACTCTCTTATCTGTGGAGAAACTGAGGCACGGGACAGTGAGGTTCCTCACACAAGGTCACACAGCTCTTAAGTAGCAGATGTGGACCCTGGGACCAGCACTCAGGCTGTTGATTTTTCTGGGTTATCATAAATTCCTCCTGAGATCCCCCAGAGACTCACAGGATATGAGGCCTGGCCCTGCCTTTCAAGGGGCTTAAAGCCATGATAAGAAAATAGCTTTAGAAAATTCAAGTCTACTCTGGAGAGCTTCCTTCTACAGCCTTGAGTTGTGGGAAGATAGGTTGGGCTGTCTGGAGAGCCGGCGGGAACTAGCCAGGGAGGGGTCTTGGCAGCCCCCCATTCTGAGCC
Organism: Mus minutoides; assembly: GCA_902729485.2. Taxonomy (NCBI): domain Eukaryota; kingdom Metazoa; phylum Chordata; class Mammalia; order Rodentia; family Muridae; genus Mus; species Mus minutoides. The sequence goes on from LR749583.1 coordinate 2,043,269, forward strand.
TCTTTGCTGGCCACGGCCACCTTCCTCTAATGGCAGTGAAAATGTCTTTTATTGTCCTGAGAGGCAAGGCTAGGGGAGGCACCTTCTCTGTCTGTCTTTTCCATTGTCTCCTGCGTCTCTTCTTCTCTTCCAAGACGTGTCAGAGAACATCACTGGGCTGGAGAAAGAGTCTAGAGCCAAGGTCTACGTGGTGTGTATGTCAGCGGCAGTCAGAAGTTAGGCTGGTGTCTGCGAGTACCCAAGACAGCTGAGCCTGTGCTTCAAGTTGACTCTGCCACTTTCCTACTGGGTAACCCTTGGCCAGTTCTCTGTGCCTTCCTGTGCCTTCTCTGTGCCTCACTGCCCTCCACCAGGGAGGAGAGTACAGAGCACGCCAAATACAGTCTCAGAGAAAAGGAAAAGACGTTGTAAGTAGAAGGCAGACAGCCCCAGACAGCTCTGAGTCAACACCAAGCTAACAGGGACAGTGGTGGCTTATCCAGGGCCAGGCCCTACACTTCTACTGGTGTGTGTGACTTCTGGCAAAGCTGGTCTTTCTGTCCTCACCCATCAGATACCAATGCTGGGTATGCGTTCACCGCATGTTAAACAGAGCTAAGTCTTTTATATGCATGGTTTCGTGTGACGCGAGTGACAGCCCTACGAAGACTATACTGTCATTAGTCATTTTTTGCAAATGAGGACATTGAGGCTTCTGAAGTCATCACATCTTAACCCAATCTGTGTCATTTCAAAGCTCAAGTAAATTTCAAAAAGACCTTAAGAGGTCTAGGGGACTTTGGGTATAGTTCAGCCAGTGAAGAGATTGCCTGAGCTCAGTCCCTAGCACCCCATATCCCAGGCATGGTAGCTCATATCTGTAAACCCAGCACTCTGGAGGTAGCAGCAGAAGACCAAAAGTTCAAGGTTATCCTGGGTCACAAAATGAATTTGACGCTAGTCTGAGCTACATAAAGCCCTGTTACTAAAGATGGGGCAGGGGATGATCTAAAGGACATGTATTGGAAGAATTTCAGCTGATGTTCAGTTTCTATTCAATATTAGTTTCTATCTTTAATATGATAGAAATTGCAGCAGGCATTCACAGAGCATTCGTGATGAGAAAAATTATGTCTGGGGTTTGTTGGCTCTCACAACCATCCTTTAAAAAAAAAAGTCTTCTTAGAGATTCCATTTTACAGATGAGGAAATTAAGGCGCAGAGAGGTGAAGTTAATTTCCTGATAGCCCACAGCTGTGACGTGGCCAAGCAGATACCCCAACCCACACAGAAGTCAGGGGACCAGAGCCTAGGAGGGAAGCAAAACTCATCTCAGGTTTGTTTATTCCTGAAATACTTTCCATCACCTCTCAGATAACACTGGACACTCCCCTTCCACATCCTTAAGCTCCCATGGGGCTTCAGACCATCTGCACAGCAAGCTTGCAGTTTTCCTTGCCGTGCAAATATTTCTATCCTATGCCCTGGGACTGCCCATTAGCAGGATCCCTGGGACACTGAGTGTCTCATCCAGCAGGCAGCTGAGTTTAAGGGTGCCCTCGCTGTTTTCTCTGGGGACCCCTAGACAGGGAACAGCCATTGGCCTGTCTCAGGGCAGCTCTCTGTGATGCCTGGAGCTGTTTTCTGTGAGCTTTAGTGCTGTGTCATGTTTGCAAGGGTCAGTGTGGTGTCCTGCATCCTGCCTATACAAGCACAGCGGTATACACATAAGTCCCATTCTTGTGCACTTGGACAAGGGACCTGTGTCCTCCCAGACCTTAACAGAAAAGCAACATTCCCAGCCCAGGGCAGAGGGTTACAATCTCCACAGGAAGGCACCAAACAGAAGCCAGTTTTCTCCTCTGAGTTCTCCGTGTCAGCCTCTCTTCCTCCCTCTTGGAGCTAAAATCTGGCATTTGTCTGTCTGTGCTGTCATCCTGTCACTTGTCCCCACACCCCAGGTCAGAGCATCTGTCTGTCTGTCTGTGCTGTCGTCCTGTGCCCCCAACCCCAGGTCAGAGCATCTGTGTCTTGGCTTTGGTTTATTCTGCAGTAAAAACCACTCCAAGGCCTTGCCATATGCGTGGCCTGCCTGGGAGCATCACTCTGACACCTGACACAATATTAGCGCTTTTTTTTCTCTTGACATTATGTCACTGCACCAGTGTCATTTAAGTACACTGACAGAGGGCAGAATAGACTGGTACCAGGAAAAGGTCCCAAGCGCTGGCAGGATCCGGCTTTCAAAAGTCCCGCTGCTCTACTAAAATATAAGCTGAGGTTGAGGGTGGCTAAACGCATCTTTTACTGAACCGGGATGGGGCTTGGACCCGGGTTTTCAGTAAGACCCACCCCCACCCCCACCTCGGGCTTACTTGCCAAAGCTGTCATTTGCCTCCGCCCACCGCGCCCCCCCAGGACTTCAGTCCACCACTCCCGAGCACAAAACCTACATTCAACTCAGATTTTATGACACAGGGCTAACTCCTCCTACGCGGATGTATTCCGCTTAACCCTTCAGCCCTTCGCATTCGGCGGGTGCCCCTGTCCCTCCCTCCACACGGGCTGGTCCCACAGAAACCATCCAACAGCTTCCACTTTAAAGACCCGACTTCTGACTCCCTAGCCCAAACCCCCTCACAATCCCAACCAGATGGGCTAGATTTCATATCATATTCTCACTCATTAACTCTCTCCCGTAAGAACCAAATTGGATGGCTTCAAGGTTACATCTCAAAGGAGAAGATGGAGCAGAAACGGGGACAGTGGGGCATCTGTGATCTCTTTGGCAGAGCAAGCTCATGGTACTTTAAATTGTGGTGGGGGAGCTGGAAGAGCCCTCAGATTCATCCCAAAAGACGGGGGAGAAAATGGCTTAAATTGTTTGAATGGCCCAGAGCATCTGTTGATGTAACTGGGAAGAGATGTCTTTCTGTATTAGTAAGTAGCAAAATGTCAAGCCTGTGTTTAAAAAAAAAAAAGCTAAATAATAATGATGACAAGGACGGTGGCATTTGCTGTCAAAGAGCAGCAAGAGAATAAGCCAGCGGTTAGCAGCGAGACCCTCCTCCTGGTGTCCCGGGCCACACACACACAGGGAAACCTGCCTGGAGACGCTTCCTAGAATCACCACCGGCGACAGCCAAGATGTGCGCGTGCGCCCCTCTTTCGCTGCATCTATGCTTCTACCTGCGAGCGGGGACAGCGTGGGGTGCCTCCCGGAGGGGTAGGGGTAGGCAGCGGAGCGGAGCGAGGATGCGATGCGAGGATGCGGGAAGGGATGCGGGCAGGGATGCAGGCAGGGATGCCAATGGCGGCGCGGTTACCTCGGTCCGCAGACCCCATGGTGCGGAGGGGCTGGCGGGGGCCCGGCCTGCGCAATGCGGGGCGCTGCATCTGGAGGCGCCGGGCTCAGCAGGCTGGGGACCGTGTGCTGCGATCTGGCGGAGCGGCGCAGTCGCTGCAGCGCCTAGGCTCCGCTCCGGGGCTCTGGCTCCCCGTGCTCCCACTCCTGTGCTCCTGCTCCGGCTCTCCGTGCTCCCGCTGCCGGGCTCTGGGCTCCTGCTCAGGCTCCCCGGGCTCCCGGCGCTCCGCGGTCGCTTACTCCAGAGGCAACGCGACTTCCTTCCCCGCGCTCCGTGTTTATAGGCTTTCAATGCAGTAAAATAACGGGATTCCCTCACTGTTTCCTCCTGTTTACTCAGCGCCATGGAAACCCCTGGATCCCGTCCATCTCCAAAACTAAGGGCTTTCCTGAAAACTTCACACTCAGGAATCCATGACGTCGCCTCCTCCGCGGCCAGCCAGCTCCGTGGCTCCTTCGGCCGCCAAGCACAAGTCCCTGATTGTTCGGGGCAGAGAAAAAGTCAGGGAGAGGGAGGCGCGCAGGGGTGGGGGCGCGGCCCGCCAGGCCCTGCAGGAGCTGCGTGCAAACTCGCAGACAGCCACCGCCTCCCCGCTGCAGCTTTGCCTGATTTCAGCCTTCTGACACCCCACTTTCCGAGAGGATCCCCCTTGGAGAAAGCTCCCCAGGATTTCAGCCTGCAACCCCCCCCCCAAGTTGGGCACTTGCCCAGGGGTGTCTCCTTAGGCCCTCAGTACCTCTGGCTGCCCAGATTCTTGAGTGTTCAGGGGTGAAGAGGAGCAAGACGAAGGAAAAAGAAATAAATAACAGTGCCTGTGCCAACTGTCCAAGATTTTTTTTCCTCAAAGAGTTTATTTTTAGATTCATTTAGAAAATCCAAGGTTTCCAGTATTACTCGGAGGGTCCAGCAATAAGGCCGAAAAGGAGTCGCCGAAACCAGGCAACGCATGTGTTTACGCATGCTGTGCATAAACAGGAAAATAAAGAGGAGGGATGTCGGGACCTCTGCAGCCTCAGGAAGAGATGTGTGGGGTGGCACACGTGGCTCCCACCTGGGCCATGGCTGGAAAGAGCCGGCTGAGTTGCAGCCGGCAAGACGACTGGGCTGGACTTCAGCTGTGTTGCTTCTCCACCTGCATGTTCCATGGGAATTTCTGGGCTCAGAGATAAAGCCAGCTTTGATAGGCAAATTTGAAATACTGTTGTGGGCTCTGATAAAAAAAAAAATTTGGGGAGCACCCAGGGCTGGTGAGTCATCACCCCCTCCTACAAGAGATACAGATTGGGGGAGCAGACTCCGTCCATGGGACCACTTTGTTCTTCATGCTCACGGTGGCTCCTCGATCCTCTACAGCTCCCTGAGTGACCACTAAGAACCCTGCCTGAGAAAGCCCCACCTCACTCCCGCATAGGGGACTCTCTCAAGTCTGCCTGCATCCAGGTGCACCTTGGCAGAACAGCTGAGGAAACCTTGTACCAGTCCCAAAAAACAGCCATATATGTCTCCCTGAAAAAATTCAAAGCAAGGAAGTTATGCTGCCTCCCAACTAAACCAAGTCTCAGAGCCACCAACTTCTTTACAGCTACTCTGGAAGCACCCATTATTGGGATGGTTTGACGAGGCAGGAGGGCAGCTGTTAGTTTAGTCGGGGAGCACTAATATGTAGACAGTGGGTTGGGATATGCTCAGCAGAGCTGTCCTGAGACCTCCATACCCATCACCCACAACAGGAACAGGACACCCATCCTAGCGTTCCCAAGTTGCAGGACTTTCAGGTTTAATATTGAGAACGTTCCAGGCAGGTTAGTACCCATTGGTCATCGTACATACGAATGAGACTTCATTTCTTTTTGCTTCTAACCATGCAGAGTTCTCACAGACAGGTAGTACACTATGTGTGAACATATCCCCTAACTCAGCACCTACTGTGTGCCAGGTCTAAGGTGGAGAGCATCTCTCAATCCTTGTTCACACATCTGCAAAGCCATACACAGACCCTGGGAGCAGCTAGTCTCGCACAGACCAACATGGCAGCCACCAGCTACACATGGCTAAGATGAAAGTAACTAATGATTGCGTAGTCTGCCAAAGTCAGTTCTTTGATGGCACGGGGCCACAACATCACAGGTGTTCAAAAACAGGTGGTTGACGGCTTCCTGCACTGGACAGCAAAGTGTAAGCCACACTCATCCTTCCAGAAAATTCTCGTGGGCAACATGGCTCAAACACTCTGAAAGGTCCCCTCAGCTGGAACTGCCCTGTCAGCAGCACATTCACATGGGGTAAAATGGAGACACTAGCGAGGCTCGCCACCCAGAGCTGAGCTATGAGTCCAACGAACACGTTTAATAGAAGTGCTAAAGACAGTCATAAACGCTAAAAATACATATCTTTAAAAAATAATAAAGCCTTCCCACGGTCAAGGCGTGAGTGGTGACTAAGCAGGGGACTGGGCTTGTCTGTCTTCAAGTGTTAGCTGGAGGCCACTCTTCCAGAGACGAAGCCAACCCATCTAGCTAAAAATCCTCTTGTGAGACCCGCTCCTCAGACAGAGACGGACCTCTTGCCTGGAGTGCAAGAGGCTTGGGTTCCACCCTTAGCATTTACTCTTACTCATTTAATTTGTATTACATGTATGTATTATGTATGTAGTATGTATGTATGTATGTATGTATATATGTATTTGTGTGTGTATATACCAATGTGCATGTGCCACAGTACACGTGTAGAGGTCAGAGGGCAACCTGTGGAAGTTTGTTCTCTCTCTTTCCATCACGTAAGCTCCAGGATTCAACACAGGCTTGTAAGGGTTGGCAGCAAGTGACTTTGCCCCCAAGCATCTCACCCACCCTCATTCCTTTCTACATTTATTAAATATATTTATTTTATTGAGTTTTTAAAGGCAGGATCTTCACAGCCCAGGTTGGCCTCCAACTCAGAATCCTCTGGTCTCCACCTCTCTAAGAACTGAGGTTACAGGTGTGGACTCCCACACTCATCCAAAGCCTTTAAAAAATAGAAAAAAAAAAAATCTAGCTCCTTTGTTGTTCTTACCGGCCACGGTATTGTGAGCCCCACTTACAGATGAGCACATCAATACTTCAAGAGCCCGCATTCGCATGGCCGGCCCCAAGGTGACCCCAACTCTGGCAGCTGCAGACCCGTGTTCTTGGCTCGGCAGCCCCTGCCTCCCCAGGCCTCCCCGGGAAGCTCCGCCTCTGCGGCCAGCAGCAAGGCAGGAAACCAGCATTCTGGGCCTCCTCTGGTGGACTCATTATCAGGGATAATTTTAGACTCGGGTCCCACCCAAGCTCAGGCCTTGGAGGCGAGTTCCCATCTCCACAGGTGCCTGGAGCTGCTCGGGGGACGCCTTCTGGAACTCAGAGAGTCAGCACTAGCCACGTTTTTTATGGCCTTCACTCTTTGTCACAGTTAAGCATTTTCCCCTCTTAAAGCCCAATTAATACTACCAGGCTGGAGCCCGGGCCTAACAGCTGAGTCACCCAACGAGCCCTCATGAGCCGCAATGTTAGGCCTCCTCCAACGCTCTTCTTGAGTTCTCAGACAATTTCTTTCCTCTCTTACTGCCAGAGCAAGAAATATTTTGTCCTTTTGAACTGATCCACCCGCTGTTTTTCACTTCTGTAGTGCACTCCCCTTTGCTGAGGGGGTGCTTGCTCCGAGGGGGGTGGGTGGGGAGCTTCCGCCCACTAAATTATCCAAGAGAAGTCCCCAAAATAGAGCCTCTCAGCTGGAACTGGGACTTGGCAGCGGGCAAGGGGAAAAAGGCAGAGAAGAAATGGAATGAAAGGAAAGAGAAGGGACCCAGGTGGCCTTGGGGCACACCTGGGCTCTGGAGCTGCTGAATCCCTCGGGACCCTTTTCTTAGATGCGCCCCCTCCCAACAGCCTCATAAACAGACCCGCAGGTGTTTCTGCCAGCATGCCACTGGCTGGCATTGCCCAGGCTGGGCATCTGTGCCAGGACTCAGGGCAGCTCAGATGGGGCGTTCCTTGTGTGTCTCCTCCCTTGCTGCATGCAGAGCCATATCATTTCCGTTTATACCCCAGATGGGCCTGTAAGCTTATGGACCTGCCTATGATACCTATCAAACAATGTAGGGAATGCTTGCTGTGCAATGGTCTCACTGAACCTTGAAACTGCCTCGTGACAATCATTTCATCAGGTAGAGAATTATGTACAGAGAGGTTATGCAAGACCTTATGTCCATGATCATCCAGCCAGTAAATGGCAGAGGTGGGATTTGAACCCCAGCCACTAAGCTCCAGAACCCATGTTCTTTTACCCTCTAGCCTTTCTACTTCTTCAGTTGCTATGAAAAACACCCCATGAGAGATCCCTGTGCTCGCCCACGTGTGATGCTGCTGATTGTCTGGGATCCTAGCTCTTGGGAGGTTGAGGGGCAGTGCTGTGAGTTCGAGGCCAACCTGGGTCACGGGTCAAAACCCCATTTCAAAGCAATAACAAAACCAAAGGTTTCTGAGATTGGCAGTTTCATGAACCTGGCTATGGCTGGGAGCACAAACAGAGACAAGGCTCAGTGGCCCTCGAGAAAATGAGAGATGGGCCACATGGATTGTGTGAGCTGGGGATACCAAAAGGGGTGGGCAGGCAGGTCTGGGGGCAGGGCCTCCTTTCCTATTGAATGGAGGGTATTGCAACATCTTCCAAAGACCTCTCAAGTCCCCACACCTGCCCCCATCCCGTGTGACTTCCTTCCTAGGGGAACTGCAGTCTTGGCTGTTGTGCTGACATCTGTCTCTTCCCTGTTGTCTCTCTGAATGACCAGTCTTCATGAGACATCAAGTCACCACAAGACCCCATGCTCAGGCCCCAGCCCAAGGTCACCTTCAGGGTGAGCCTGAGTCCCATCTGATCTCTCTAGCGATCTCCCTGGCCCCAGCAGCCAGCCTGGCGCAGACCCAGAGCTCTGGACTTCATGTTGTTGTGCTGTGGACCTAGTCACGGCCCCTCCCCTAGGTTCCCTGTGGCATCCCTGGCTTCTCTCTCTGGCCACCTCAGCCCACTGACCAGGGTCACCCCTGCTCTGGCCCTTTTAAAGATGTGATTCCCTCTTCCTGTCAAGCAGGCCTGCCTTCCTTCAAGGTTAGAAGAAGAGGCCAGGGTTAAGTGTGCTGGGTCTACAGTAGGTACTTACTAACATCAGATTACAGCCATCCTGCTAGGATAGCCAGCAGACAAAAACCCAGTTTAACTAAATATCCCCCTGCCTTGTACCCCTCTGTCCAGTGGTAGTCTGCTGAGGACCCTTGCCAGCCTTCTTGGTGTCTCCAACCTCATAGTAGGGCCCTGCAGGCAACCTCATGTGGGGTGAATGGGACTCAGCCAGGTCTTTAGAGAGGCCATCTGCCAAGAGCCACTCTCTGATGACCTGGGCCACCTAGCCTGTGAGGCAGAAACTTGTCTGTTTAACCACCAAGTGTGGAAGAAGTCACAGAAAGATACCACCATGGCCTCCCAGGCTCTGGCCTGTCCCCTGTCTGATTGTCTGTCCCCTCTGTCCCACTCTGTGCCCAACTCCAGCCCTTGTCTGGAACACTGGTCCCCACATTTCTGTGGCTGGCTTCTTTAAATGCCATCCCATGATTTGTGAGTTGAGACAGAGTCTCTCTATGAAGATCAGGCTGGCCTTGAACTCCTGATTCTCACAGTCTCTCAAGTGCTGGCAATGACAGGTGTGTGTCACCTCACTCTGCTTCAGCACTATTCTGTGACATTCTCCCATGACCCTCTCTGAAACATGTCCCCCTGAGCTGCAGTACAGCCAGCCTCCCAGCCCTGTGATGTTCCACCCAGTGCCGCTAAGACTCTATGGCACTGTTGGCTTGAAGTCCAGATTCACTTGTGTCTCGTCTGTCTGCTCCACCTTCCCGCAAAATGTCAGCTCCCCCAGGCCAGGGCTCTGGCTTCACGGCCTGGCTGTGTCCTCAGCACTGGGAGAGAGGCCTGGCCTATGGCCTGCCTCAAAAATGCTCGTTGAGTGAATGACAGAGGGCCAGCTTGTCTCGTCTGTTTTGTTTACTGGTCATGAGTCATCTTCCCACCAGACTAGGAAAATAGGGGCCTGTGTGTCCTCCTCGGGGCTTGGCGAGACTTCTAGAACGGGTGGTCCCTGCTCTGTAGTCCTATCTCATGTCTACCTCAAAGCAATTCTGGCAGGCTCTCCCAAGCCCGCCACACACAGCTCATTTGGGCCTCTCAGAACTCTCTCAGATGAAGCCTCCTATAAACCCACTTATGGCCAGGGAGGAAACTGAGGCACAGAGCCCCCAAGATCACCAAATAGTAAGCAGCAGGCTGTGAGAGTATGGGCAATCATGGTATAGCTCCAGAATTACACTCCTGAATCCAGTGGATGTTTGTTGACTGAATAACTGAGAGCTAGCCAGGCATGACTGTATAATCAGCCACCTGCTCAGCTGGTTGCAGGGGACCCCAGTCATCCATGGCCCAGGTGTGGCTGGTTGAGAGAGATGCTCCTGGGGGCTGGCAAGGGACAGGGAACAGGCGGAGGCTGTCCCGGGGGAGGCCTTCCCCAAGTCGTGGGATGGAAAGGCTCACCTCATCTGGAAAGAACTCCCCGTTCTGTGGCTGCAGCCCCGAGTGAGGTGTCTCTCCAGCCCACTCTTGCAGGGCGCATTGTCTTGCTTTTAATAGCTTCTCTAATCTGTACTTGGAGCAGCTCCTGACTGACTATTCCCAAAATAATCCTCAGTGCCACTTTTTCCAGCTCACAAATCCTGAAGATTGCTACCCTCCCCATCAGCCACTGGTCCCAGGGTCCCCAGGCGGGAATGGGACCCAACGGGAGCTTGCTGAGGATCTTGGAGAGAGCCTGGCTGCCCCTGCCAGATCATGGGCTGCTGACTGTGAATTTCCCCCCTCTACAGCTCCAGCCTGCAGAACTGGGCTGGGACAGCCCGCCAGCAGCAGCCCTCCCTCGGAATGCCCCGGGCTCCCCCTCTGAGAGATGGGAAGATTTTCCTAGAAGCTGGAGAAGCTGGAGAAGCTGGAGAGCTGACGTGGAGGGAAAGGAAGCTGGTTCTTGGTCAGCTTGCCGTTCTCCTGCTGTAGGCAGAAGAAAATGGAGACTGGGGGAATCTCCCTTGCAAAGACAGAGACTTACTTGGTGGGGGGTGGTGAAAGGTTCTCATGTAGCCCAGGCTAGGCCCTCGCTTGCTACACAGAGCTAAGGCTGACCTTGAACTCCTCCCAAGTGCTAGGGTTGCAGGCATGTGCCACACCACGCTAGGTTTTTGCAGAGATGAGAATTGAACCCAGGATGTTACTATGCATACCAGGCCAAGCTGAAGATAAAACTTAGCAGGACTTTCTTTTGTTAAAGACTGAGATGCCCATAACTAGAATTTTATCTTTGAATATTCAGTGCTCTGTGGAGCTTCTTTTTGTGTTTTCATTCAATAAACCTCCTGGCAACCCTCCAGGAGGCCAGGCTAGACTGGAGATGTGGCTGTGGGTAAAACAGGCAGCGGCTTGGCCCTGCTGAGCTGGCATCCCAGTGGGGGACACCCAGAGGAAACACACAAACACTGAAGACACCACTCTGCCCAGAAATGGCCAGAGTGGAACAAGAAGACAGCACAGACTGAGAAAGAGGCAGTCTCAGTCAGGGGGTCTGAGGGGTAACATTGCTGTGTGAGGCCAGGGCACAGACCACGCATACATCTGGGGGACACATGGGCTCAGGTTGAAGACGTTCTCTCAGAGGCAGGAGCAGCGCTCGCTCCTTCATTCATAGGACGAGTTCCCTCCGTGCTCCATACAGCCGGTGAGAGGGGTCAGCAGGCAGCATAGCGCAGGGGTCTGCTGCCTAGCGAAGACTTGGAGAGCCTCTCAACATGTGCGTTGGGGAGTGTAGCCTGGTGTGGGGGGGGGGGGGGACGGTGAGATGGGAAGTTGTCACAGACAGCAATAACCACTAAGCTTTACTGAGTAATCACACTCAATCACACTTTGATCTATTTTAAGCATCTGGCACGGGAACCTGTTCGATCCTCAGATCCTTCGAAAGAATAGGTAACAAAAAGCCAGATGAGTTCCCTAGGTCGTATGGCAGAGAAGCCAGAAATCCAGCCCTTATGAACGAGGGCAGGCATATTCTTCTCTCTCCCTCATCTCTTCCTGGTCAAGTAGGATCTGATGGTAGGAGCCATTTTGGACCATGACGTAAAAAGTGTTTTAAGGAAGGCAGGGTAGAGATTCCCTGGCCTCTGGTGATCGTGGAGTCTCCATAGCAACCCCAAATCTTCTGCCCAGACTCTGTTGTAAGAGAGAAATAAATAACCGATTTGTTTAGCCCACTGCTATTTGGGGACTTTGACTAGGACAGTTACATCTGTGATTGCACCAGCATGGCTTTTATTTTAAGAGGCCCTGGGAGGCATCAAGGAGAGTGACAGTGGATGACATGATCAGACATGCTGTGTCAAGAAGGCAGCCAGAATTGGGGTTAAGTCTGTCTTCAGGGCGTCTGGCCTGAGTACAAACCCCAACACTGGCTCTCCCTAGGTTTGGGGCCAATTTAACCTGTGTATGTCTCAGTTTCCCTGTCAGCAGAGTGAAAATACAGGTAGACAGCCCACAATGAGGGTCCAAAATGCGACAGGCTAGCCCAGGAGATGTCTAAGTGGTAAAGTGCTTGCTGAGCAAGTCTGGGAACACAAGTTCAGGACTCTCCCCAGCATCCACATAAAAAGCCAGGCATAGCCGGGCGTGGTGGCGCACGCCTTTAATCCCAGCACTCGGGAGGCAGAGGCAGGCGGATTTCTGAGTTCGAGGCCAGCCTGGTCTACAAAGTGAGTTCCAGGACAGCCAGGGCTATAAAGAGAAACCCTGTCTCAAAAAACCAAAAAAAAAAAAAAAAAAAGCCAGGCATAGCTGCGCATGTCTGTTACCCCATGCTGGGGAGGCAAAGGCAGGGAGTCCCCATCCCTGGAACTCCCTGGCCAACCCATCTAGCTGAATCAGTGAGTCCCAGGTTCAATGAGAGGCCTGGTCTCAAACAATAACATGAAGAGTCATAGAAGAAGCCACCTAATAGTGACCTCTGACCTCCACATGCACACACATGGTTACACTGACCCGTGTGTGTCTGTGAACACTCACGTGAACACCTATTTACACTACTGTCAACACCCATCCCTTTCCCACACACAACATGGTGTCTGGTGGTGACTAGAGCTCAGAGAGTGTAGCCTCAAGAGGTGTCTATGGCCTGCACCCTCTCTCTGCAGAGCTGACCAAGCCTGCACCGAACCCCGCTGTCAGCAGCTGCTGGTGAGAGCCTGGCATCTCGCACCTCCATCTCTGCCAGAGCAAGGACACAGCACTACGTGATCCTGTGTGAGACCACCCAGAAGCTGGGGCACCTGCCTACCGAGTGAGGCACAGACTGGGACCAGAGTGTTGTGCAGAGCGCCGTCTCTGTAGTCTAGCCCAGGAAACTGTTACTGTAGGGAGCCTGCACTGGGCAGGCACCTTACTGGGCAGCATGCTGCCTCCCTCTGGGCCCCTGGAAGATAAGAAGCCATACTTCCCCAGGATGCACTGGGAACCTCCTGCCAGTTCCTCTACACTTGGCAAAATATTGCTTTGTGGAGCCAACCCTATTTTTCCATTAATGAAAGTATTTTTGGGCTCCCAGCAACAATGAGTGACTGTTACAAAAGCTGTAGACCCTTCCAAGGTAAACAGAGCCTTCCCCAACCCAGGCTGGCTGCTCAGCCACTGAGCTGGTTGCAGCTGTTCTGAGCTCTGAGCCCTACTGGGGTCTGCAAGGGCCAGCCCGGGGCCTCCTGGCCTGATAGGGACCCAAAGCCAGGACATACTATTCAGGGTACCCTGGGATGGTGAGGGGCGACACTCTACCCTGGCCTGTGCCTCTATAGTTGACCGGTTAATTCATACACATGTGAGCTGAGGTCTTGCTCTGATCCCAGCACTCTCTGACAGAAAAAGACGAGTTTTTATCCTGTGGTAGCACAGACTCACAAAGCAAAAGACATGGATGAAACTTCCTTCCTCTTGCTTCTGATGGATGGATGGATGGATGGATGAATGGATGGAAAAGTGTATGGATGGATGAATAGATGGATGGATGGATTAGTGGGTAAATGGATAGGTGGGTAGATGGATAGTGGATAAAAGGAAGAGTCAATGGGTAGATGGATGGATAGATGAGTGAATGGATAGATAAATGGATGGGTAGATGGGTGGATGGATGAATATGTGGGTAATGGATAAAATGAAAGGTTAATGGGTTGGTGGATGGATTGATCAAATGGATGGGTGGTAAGGATGAGAGGAAATGCCAATAGATGCACAAGTAATGGATAGATGGAAGAATGGATGGGTAGATAGGTAGGTAGGTGATGGGTGGGTCTATGAAGGGACAGGTGGGTAGGTGATGGGTGTATCCATGAGGGGATAGGTGGGTAGGTGATGGGTGTATCCATGAGGGGACAGGTGGGTGGATGAGTGGGTGTGTCCATGAGGGGACAAGTAGGTAGGTGATAGGTGGGTCCATGAGGGGACAGGTGGGTAGGTGATGGATGGGTTGATAGGTGCATAGGAAGATGGATGGGTGGATGATGAACGGATGGAACAATTGAACCTGTGTGTTGATGACCGTATTAGCAATCTCACACAATAAGTCTCTCACTTTGAACTCTTAGGAGAACAGTTAACACTCATTTTCTCTGTGAGTCAGCCCCAGCATTGCTTGGTTGAACTGAGGGTCCTCCGATATACTGGAGTCAAGATGGCAGCCAGGCAATGGGCCTCTGAAGCTTGCTGGCGGCCAGAGGGTCCTCTTCAAGGTGCCCTCACCCTCACAACTCACCTGTCCCCACACAGCATGGCAATTGCTTCTCAATGAAGAGAAAGAACAGCCAAGTAGGCTGAGACTTAGCCGTCCCTCCTAGTGCATCCTACTTCTTAGGGATGAGTCACTTAACCAAGCCCCTCCGTTGCCTCTGGAATGGAAAAGTGACCAGGAACTTATCAGTGCCATTTCACATCTCAACAGCAGCCCCTAGACAGACTATAAAAAAAAACACCCCTGACCCAGAGTATGCACTGAGCATGCCCATTATGTGAAAACCTGGAACCGTCTGGACTGAACAATCAGACCTGCGCTGGTAGGGCGGTAGTGATCAACAGAGAGGGTGACTGGGGCAGACGTGCCCTATTGCATCTGAGATGTCTGCAAGGCTGGAGGGTACAGGCCCTTTCGATGCCCGTTATCTTGTCTGGGAACTAGAATTTAGGAGAATTGGTCTTTTAGAATACCAGCATCCTGGCTTGGAGGGGGTGGGGGTGGGGGTGATGGTAACTAAATATTCCCTCTTATTTCTTTCTTGTTTATCTGTGCTGAAGATGCAACTCATAAGGTTCAACATGCTAGGCTAATGTTCTACCACTGAGCCATGCCCCCAGCCAGTTACTCCAGGACCCTAGGCAGCTACTCTGCCACTGAGCCACGCCCCCAGTTCCTCATTGGGCAATTGTAGGCAAGCGCTCTAGCACGGAACCACACCCCAAGGCTCTCTCTGGAAGATTCTAAACTGAGCTACAACCACCTCACCCTTTTTTACTATTTCTTCAGCCTAGTCCAGAGATTGACAAACGCCTAACAAATTCTAGCCCACTGACTGCTTTTATCAATAGCTTGTTGGAACACAGGTATGCATTTGTGTACAGGCTGCCCGTTGCTGTTTTCATGCGGCAGTAAAAAAGTGGGCAAATAAACAGGTCACAATGGGGCCCATGTGGTCAGAAACAAGCACTTACCAGCTGGCCCTTCCCAGACTGCTCACTGACCCCTGGCTCCGGAGAGCTTAAAGCCCATTTAGATGCATCTGTTTTGAGGGCCGATCCATGCCAACTTCTTAATCTCCTCCTAAACCAGCCCAGCCCCAGCCCATGTGTGGACAGCAACTTCTCCCGGCAGGGGACAGATGTGGCAGATCCAAGTCCTCCCAGAGGGTCCCACGGCAGCCCCATTTGGGAACCATTTAACGTGATCTTACATGTGCCTACCCTTTGATGTCTAGGAGCACTGGGCCGCGCTGGGAGATAAAAACGGACCCTTGAAGCGGAGTGGGACTGGCAGGGAAAAAGGCGGATGTTGGTTTAACAGAAATTCGGTTTACCTATTTGAAACTTTTTTTCACTCCTTCCCTTCCTTCACCCCCATCCCCCACCTTGTCACTTCAGATCAACCTACCAACCCGGTTCTCGAACACTGGTTTTTATGTCAAGTGTCCATTCGGTGTGGGGCAGATACTATAAACCTGCACAAGAGCAAAACGAACTAAAATACGAGGTGGGGCGGTCCACAGCTGCCTGTCTAGACTTAGGAAGTCCAGGCTTGGAGGAGGCGACCCGGCCATCTTCCTGGCAGACGCCTGCTGAGGGGATTTGCCTCTTTGTGCAGTCACTTGTTTTATCTCAACCCCACGCCCCTCCTTCAGCCCCTGCTTCCAAGTTCAGTAGGACTGGAGGCCTTTCCGAGGCCTTCAGGAAAGGCTGACTCCACCCCTTCGATCTTAGCGAATCAGAATCCAAGAGTAGCTGTTACCACCCTCTACCGGCTCCAGCCAATAGGAATCAAGCCTGAGACTAGGACCGAGCTTTATTCGGGCCCAAGACCATTTTGCGTGGAGGGGTTTATGCCTTGTTTATTGAGACAGGGTCATCCTATGTAGCCAAAGATAATGTTGATTTTTCTGCTCCCAACTTCCCAGTGGGCCTTGTTACCAGGCAGAAAACATCCCTTGACACTTTCCAGTGGCGATCTGTAACTGAGTCTCAGCACGAGCGCATCCGTGCGATGGTTGAGATGTACTCATTATATGTCACTATGTACATGAACGGCCCATTTAACTAGATGCCCCGGGTTTTTACCCAGGATCCGTACCAGCGTGGACCATGTGTTCAAACTTGAACTCAACCCCAGCCCAGCCCTTCAGCAAAGGCATAGGAGTTGCCAGGGCTATGCTACCTCCATGGTCCAGAGACTGTCTAGTTCAAGACACGATTTGCTCTTAGCAAGGACTCGGTCCCAGCAATAAAGATCTAGGGCCCATGGGCTGAACAGATGGCTCAGCGGGTAAGAGCTCTGGCTGTTGTTCCAAATGACCTGGGTTTAAATCCCAGCACCCACATGGCAGCTCACAACAGTCTGCAACTCCAAGATCTGACACCCAGATGCAGGCAAAACAGCAATGCACATTTAAAAAATAAAAATTCAGGGCCTGGCCTCACAGTAGAAAATGTCTACATGGCCACCCTTGTGGCTTGGCTCTTAGAAGACCTCACAGGTGCAGCTTGCAAGCCAAAGTTCTAGCAGTCATGTACAGGGCAGGAGGGCCAAGAGAGGGCCTGACTCTCCCAAGCTAAGGCTTCCCACACAGCCCCTGGGCCTCTGGCTGGAGGCCAGGCCCTCTGAGCCATGTGTCCTCGGGAGGAAGGGAGGAATCTGCAGGCAGCAGAACAGAGGACTCCTACCCCCGGGCTGGGCACAGCTAGCCTCAGATAGCTTGAAGGAAGCTCAGGTCACCTGGGGCAGGTGCGTGTCTCCCACCCCCGGCTCCCTGACCTTTCCCAGGCCCTTGTCCCAGTGGCTCTTAGCTTCCTGGCTTCTGTTTTGTTTGGTTGTTTTTTTGGCTTTTTAAAACAGTTTCCTTTGTTGTTACCACTTAAAGTAAATAAATAAATAAAGCAAACGAACAAAGGAGCATCTGGAAGGCTTTGTGGAAAGCAGCACCAGCCCTGAGGGCCGCCCCGCCCTCCACAGGGTCAGGGCGCTGGGGCCTGGGGTTCCCAACTGGCCCCCAAATGCGAGGCTCCTCTGTTCTTCCAAAGGCCCAGCTTCCCCCTGGAGGGGAGCGGTTCTTCCTAATCCGTCCTCCAGGGCTGCTTACACACTAGCCTGACCAAGAGGCAGGTAAATTCCTAGGACCTCCCACCTCCTGACCAGGGCAGTCGGTCTGTCTCCCGTCAGGCTGGCCCTCTCTTTTCTACCCTGGAAACCAATGTTCTCCATCACATTTCCACCCCTGTACTCCAGGTCGCCCCTCCCTCCTGCTACAGCTCAGACCGTAAGCCCACTCCCCACTGTTCAGCAACCATCTATGGTGCCCCATCATCTCCTGCAGCTGGTAACTTTCAGGCTACTAGTGTCTATTATTTATATTTCCCAGCATGCCTTTCTTTCTTTGGAGGGGTGGGGTGTAAACCACTTTCTATGGGGTTCTTTTTTTTTTAAAGATTATTTATTATTATATCTAAGTACACTGTAGCTGTCTTCAGATACACCAGAAGAGGATCTTGTTACAGATGGTTGTGAGCCATCATATGGTTGCTGAGATTTGAACTCAGGACCTTCGGAAGAACAATCAGTGCTCTTAACCACTGAGCCATCTCTCTAGCCCTCTGTGGGGTTCTTAGAGGTATGGCACAGGGAATCTCAGGTATTTAACTCTGGGTTCATGTGATTTGGAGATCTACTCAACCAGGTCCAAAAGTGGCGGACTTCAATGAGTCAGGGCAGGAGCAGCAGAGGGTCACCTTGTCACCCTACAGGAAGAAGCCACTTAGGAAAACCCATCTAGAAGAAGCAGATGGGGCTGCCATTTCTAACTCCTGCCAAGTCCCTGGATACAGCATCACCTAAGCTGGTTCTATCCATTGACTATATCCCTGACAGCCAGAGGATTTCTGGTTTGACATTTTCTCACACCTCTGAAAACATGGCTTCTTGACCAGATAGTAGAAGCTGCCCTGTGTTCTTACCCCTGTGTCTTTCATGAAGTTGGGTCGGGGCCCATAGTGTCCTTTTCAGTATGACAGATACTACACAATCTCACCCACTGGTGCATTCACTAACTTAGTTATAGACACGGTTTCACACAACTCAACCTCATCTCAAACACCCTATGCAGCCAAGGATGGCCTCGAACTTTTGATGCTCTTATTTCCACTTTCTGAGTGCTAAGAGCACCGGCCTGCACCATCGCCCCAGTTTATGCAGTGCTTGAGGTGGAGCCCGGAGCTTCAAGCATGCTAGGCAAACACTCCACCAACCAAGCCCCACTCTTGGCTGACAAATCTTCCCTGAAGCCTCTCTGCCTGAGAACAGCAAAGCTTGCTCTAATTTCCCTCCTTGTGGACAGGCCTTGGGTGGATGAGCGACATCACTGTTCAGGCATCTGTTTGGACAGTACCTCACCTAAACAGAAAGAAGTACCTTTGGGTCCCTCTGGACTCACGGCACCCCAGCCTAGTGCCTCAATATGCATGCACTTCGTGCCCTGACTTGAAGCAGGTGTTGTGCCTGCTGCAAGTTGGTTACCCTATCTTTTTGTATCAACACCCTGATGTTCCTCTAGGGCCTGCTCCATCTCCCTTTCCCTGGGGGCTAAGGTAGAAGAAGTACCTTCAACTTTCTGTGGCCCCCTCAATGTCATGTGACCAGGAGCTGGCCAGCTAGGATACTGTATATGCCGCCCCATGATGGCTCGGGTTGGACGTGTGAACAAGGCCTATGAAACCACACCTAGAGCTTTTGCTAATGCCACTGAAAGACAGACAAGCTCTAGTTGCAGATGGGGTGGGGGTGGGGGTGGGGCAGGGCCCCAGAAAGCAGCAGATGTAAACACAGAGCCAAGAGGCAGTGGTACCCCTGACACAGCCATGCCTGAAGCTGGAAACTGCTTTTTGCAAAAACTAATAGCCCCTCAGTGGTCCTGCCTTCCGTTGCCTGCACTGCTTTTGCCTGCTGATATATGCTCTAAGTCTTCATCCTCACTTTTATGCTAATTCAGAACACACCCGGTGCCCATTAGATGCTGCTATATCACATAACTGTGGGCAGGGCTGCTTCTCAGCCTTGTCACGAGCTCTCTCCTACACCCCAAACTCTTACTCTACCTCATACACATCCAAGTGAAGTCTCCTGCCAACATCTGGACCTCAGAACACCCCGGAGGTTCCCTTGAGTGCATAAATTAAGTATCCTGGGCTTGTAACCCTTTAAACTGCAAATTCTATCAGACCAGATAGCATCAGGTTCTCAAGGGCCAGCAAGAGCCTCCCACATACTCAGATGCTCATCAGACGGCAATAAGCCTAACGAGAGCACTCTGCAACTCAGGAACCAACTACAGGGATTCGAAACCAGGTTTCTCAGCTTGGCTGAAGCAGGTGCATGGGGAATGCGGTCCATTGGCTGATTTCAGAGACAATCAGCTCTGAGGAAGACTTGGAGAGAGCTCGCCTGTTCCTGCAACTTCCCTGGTCTGTTAGCGTGTTGAACAAGATCAGAAAGCCCTACCCAATCGTGATTCATTCCCCAGGACCCTAACCACGCCCTGAAGCAAATGTCAGATTTCACACATTTAATGAACCCCATGCTTGAAATCTGTGGCCTGTAAAATCTGATTTACACCACCATTAAAACCCTTGGTGCCTACAAGAGAATTTGAGACGTTGGCTGTGTGCGCAGAGAAGGGGCCTTTCTTCCCCCAGCTCCCCGAGACATTAATTCACTGCACGGCCTAGAAATGTCCCTGAGAGCCTTATTTCAATTACAGTATTTCTTTCAGCACCTCAGATTTACTTGCTCCCACTTGAAGCAGGTTAGACAGGAGTAACAAAGCCAGACCATGCAACTGTTAGCCCCGTGGAAGGCGAGCCCCGTGGAAGGCGAGCGGGGTGAAGACCGACCAAGGGGAACTGCCCCATGAAGACAGAGCACAGCTCACCTGGTACCGCAATTAAACCATGCTCAGCCAACACCTCGTGGCCACAGCCTCCTTGATTTATTGCTAGTAACACCTGGTGTGGCTTTTGTCTCTGGGTCTACAGTTGCATTTAGACTCTTTAGTTTGAATTCCATGGGGGTGGGGGGGTTGGGGTGCTTCATGACTGGGTGACTGGTGACCCCCACCCAGCTGCCCCCATGGAACTGTGCTAACACCAAGCGACTAGGAAGAATATTCTAGAATGAAGATCTTGGGGACATCTGGATGCCCATTTCCCACTGGCTGAGAGTCCCATTCACCCTGAGAGATCAGAAGCAAGGCCCCACCCTGCACACTCTTGCATAGCTGATCACTAAGGCCCACCCTGATTGATCCACAATGTATCCCAGCGCTGACCAATGAGTGGTAAGAGGACAGAGCCACAGAGTTCAAAGCTAATCAGGTCAGATGGCTCAGCCGGTAAAGGAGCTGGCTGCTTAAGCCAGGGTTCAGTTCCTTCCAGAACCCACTAAAGGTGAGAAGAGAAAACCAACTCCAC
Organism: Mus minutoides; assembly: GCA_902729485.2. NCBI lineage: Eukaryota > Metazoa > Chordata > Mammalia > Rodentia > Muridae > Mus > Mus minutoides. Next base: position 2,063,980 of record LR749583.1, read on the forward strand.
AAAGTCATCTTCTGACTTCTGACACTTACACATGTGCCACAGCACACACACCCATATTACACACACAACAACAATAATAACAACAATAATACATTTTAAAGTTTTCAAAGCCAGGGGCTAGAGAGCTAGCTCAGTCTTCTCGCAGAGGACCAGGTTTCAGTTCCCAGAATCCACATAGTGGCTCACAACCATCTAAACCTTCAGTTTCAGGAGCCTTTCTCCCTGTCTGACTTCTGCAGGCACCAGGCACACATGTGGTGCACAGACACATATGCATGCAAAAGAGACACATACAAAAAAAAAACATTTTTTAATCTTTAAAAATTCATATTTTAGAAAAAAATTTCAAAGCCAATGCAGGGACTTGCTTGCAAGAATGCGTTCTGCTTTACCAAAGGTTCTACTCAGGGATTTGGGAGAGCCGCTGGCCTGAAATCCAGTGGCTGCTTTTGACAGGGTGGGGACTGGAGCCTATGAGACCACAGTCTGCTGCAGAGTACAGTGGCAAAGCCAGTGTCACCACCACAGCAGACCTGAGCATCCTTCTTCGTCTTTGTCCCTAATGGGAAGCAGTGGAGCTCTTTGGGGATGTTTATCCTATAGTAGATGGATCAAAAGGAACCGCCTATAAAAGACCCTACTGTGTGACTGAAGCCTCATGTAAGATTTTCACACTCTGACAGGAACAATCCAGTGGGGACAAAAGAGTGTCCAGGGTCTGGCTGTGGGGTAAGGAGCATCCCCTGCCTGCTTCTCCACTGGCCCTTGCAGCCTCTCCCTCCTCCAAAGAAGAAATTCCTGTTTCTCTGATGCATGTTTCTGCTTTATGCAACCAGAGCTGTGATGGATTCAGACAGGGCATGTGTGTACTGTACCAGGCATACAGTGACCAAGAAAGAACACTGTTTACTGGATCACTAGCTTTCTTACACAGCAGCCTGTCTTATACAGCTCAGGCCCAGCTGTCTAGGAATGACACTGCCCACAGTGGACTAGGCCCTCTGACATCAATTAACAGTCAAGAAAATGCCTCACAGTCTGATGGAGGCAATTCTTGAGGTGAGGTTCCCTCCTCCCAGGTGTGTCAAGTTGACAGCTGAGACCAGCCACATCTTAGTGGACAATGACACCCCAGGACTCGTTGGCACCAGTCACACTATGTCTTTCTATTCCTGACCCAGGACAGTAGCATAAGCTTTTCCCTTTGTCTGAACACTTTCCTCACTCACCTCCATGAATGTTAGCCCAACTGATATTGCTAAAAAGCTACCTCCATGTTGTCCTCCATGACCAAGTCTTAAATAGCCTTCCCCATCCCCTACCCCAGACCCAACTCAGGTCAGTCTGCCAGGGAGAATTAATCTTGCTTCATAATTGGTATTACTTGGTTTATGTTCTTCTTGGTGTCACATCTACTGAAGACACACTATGCATTCTTTCCCTCTAAGCACCCAGAAATCCCAAATGTGCCTAGCCACCATCATCACATCTTAGTGAATGATGCTGAAGCCAGGTGGCCCCTGGAAAAATCAAGTGACAGGGTTGGCCAGGAAGTCACAGGACTGCCCAATGAGGTGGGGAGGTTGAGTATGGCCACTTGGAAGGAGAGGCATCTGGGCAGAGACCTAAAAGAGGCTTGCTGCCCTCCTACCGTTAGTAGTCTAGCCTATGGGGGCAGGGCTAGAGCTCTCACATTCCCAGAGCCTGAAAGCTTCCCTCTATCCAGAAGCATTCAATAATGCTCATACAGCAAGTGCCAAGCTTTGACTTCAGACAACCCAGGGGCTATCCTCCCCAGAGTGACGGCACCCTGAGGTGACTCACAGTACGAGGCATGTGCCCCATCCTGAGGTCGGCTCTGTTCGTAATTAGAAGGTGGGAACAGCCACAATGACAGCAGCCACAAAGTGTGGCAATTCCCCCAAGAACCACGTTAGGGATGGAGGCAAAGAGGGGCCCCAGAGGATTCTGGGAGTCAGAGAAATGGAACGTCACTGATGGAATTTCTCAGCCTTCCGAGACATGCCATCAAGGAATGCAGCTGACTGGCAGAGGGTGACATGGCTGCTGTCACCACCAGCAGCCTTGAAGCCATGCCAGGGCGTGATGGACCACAGAATGGTATTCAACCTGGCTCTCTGGAGCACTTTTCTTTACCTCAGAGAGCATGGACCCTCTTCAAACCGCTCTGCAGGCCGAGCACATTCATGCAGCTACAGCGGGCACTAGAACGAACCAGGACCCACAAGCCAGACAGAGAAGCAAGCCAATGCAAATTAAAACCACCACGAGACACCACAGCATGGCCACTAGGATGGCCCAGCTCCAAAATGTGGATGATAAAGAGGATGAGGAGAGAAGTTACAGGGCAGGGTGGACAGGATTCACACTTCTGAGAACATCTGTATCTGGAAGCAAGAATGCTCTCTATACTCAGCAGTAAGAAAACAATCTGATTCTGGGGGTTTTGTTTTGTTGTTGTTTGTTTGACAGGGATTGTCCCGTTAGGAACTTGCCATCCTCCTGCCTCAGTCTCCCAAGTGCTGAGAGGACACCATACCCATTTACAATGGTTTTATTTCTTTCTTTTTAACGGACAAAAGCGACATCTCATCAAGGGAAGATCTCCATGTCTTTCAGCTATGAAGATGCTTCATTATCTTCCTCAAGCAGCACACACCTGTTAGGATGGGTGGATGGGTGGAAGCCAGGGCTTTATGTTATCGATCTATACATATCTCCACAAACCATAGGAGTCACATGTGTAAGCCACAGTCAGCAGTTTCAGGAAAGCTTACAGACTTGTACATCATTGTCACCTCAAAGGAACTCGGTGCCCATGGAAGGCCCTAACCATCCAATTCCCTTGATGACTAGCTGCTCTTCCCATAGATTTTCTTCTTCCGACACACTCACACAGGTTCTTCCACATCCAGCTTCATCTACCCGAGATTTACTTCTTCTGACACACTCACATGGGTTCTTCCACATCCAGCTTCAGCTACCCAAGTACTCGAGTTGTTTTCAAGGTTTCTCCCAACTATAGCATGCACCATGTTTCATTACTTTTCACTGCTGAATTATATTCCACTGAATGGACATACCACATTACATTTACCCTTTGGTTAATTATGGAGACTAGCATCATGCCTACTCTATGGCTCTAATAGATATTGCTATTGTAAACATCTGCATAAAGCTTTTTGCCTGGCTGTTATTTGGTTCCTCAGGGAGGGTAATTAATTGCTGGCTCTATGACCACTCTGATTTTAACCATTTAAGGTGTTTCCTATTTCACAGTATATGGCTTTGATCTCGATGAAACTGTTAGTTAACATTTATTGTTGAAATAGCAATGTGCCAGACCCATTTGCAGTGGCCGGGCCATCTTTGCACTCCAGCCCAGCCACATGTTGGGAGCTGTGCACTCTCGGTGCAGCTCTGAACTTACCAAGTTGTTTTGTAAAGTAGTGGGCACATGTCACAACCAGGAGCAGCGTGGACGTCCTCACTGCTCCACATCCTTGTCAACACTTGTCCCTTTTACTTTAGCCATCTTTGAGGACAAGGCACAGTCCCATTGAGGGTGGGTAAGCCATTTCTCCCAATGCAAATCCAACCTCCACCATACAGTAACCAGCACAGAAACTCACCAAGGGTGCGACTGGCCTAGGTCCACTATACACACTTGGCTGTGTCATAGATAGTTTTTTGTTTGTTTGTTTGGTTGGTTGGTTTTTCGAGACAGGGTTTCTCTATATAGCCCTGGCTATCCTGGAACTCACTTTGTAGACCAGGCTGGCCTCGAACTCAGAAATCCGCTTGCCTCTGCCTCCAGAGTGCTGGGATTAAAGGCGTGCGCCACCACGCCCGGCTCATAGATAGTTTTTAAAAAGTTGAAAACCACTGAAAAAGTTGTCAAACATTTTGAGCTCTAAGAGTGAAGGGAATGTCTTTGATCAGGTTGGGCCTGCGTGTTCTAATCTCTCCAGTACATGGATACCTCTAGCATACAGGAAGTGTCAGTTGTACTGCAAGGCTCCCTGGCCCTCATATCCTCTCTGCTCTACTGCTGTTCACCCACCTGCCGTCCCTGCCTACCTCAGAATCTGGGCTTCACTGAAGAAGGCTGTATTCCCAACCTGATTGTAATCCAAGCATAGCAATGGGGTTGTTTCACAAAGATGTTGTTTGCATAAATGACCCACAGCGGAGTCTGCAAAGTTCCCACATCACAGAGAACGCCCATGTCCTTCCTCACTTCCTCGCTGCTGAGCCGGCAGAGATTCCCACAACCATGTCAGGTCACAGGGCTGATGGCCCAGCTTGGGCTTCTGTGGTGGTCTGAGTGAGAATGGCCTCCATAGGCACAACCATCTGAATGCTTAGTTGTCACTTTGTGGAACTGTTTGGGAAGGATTAGGAGGTGTGACCTCATTGGAGGAAGTGTGTTACTGAAAGTAGGCTTTGGGATGCCAAAAGCCCACACCAGGCCCAGTCTCTCTCTGCCTGCAGCTTGAGGATCGGGAGGTAGCTCTCAGGTCCTTCTCCAGCAACATGCCTGTCTGCCCACTCCCTGCCATGATGATGATGGTGGCCATGATGATGATGGTGGCGATGATGATAGATCAAGTCTCTGAGGCTGTAAGTGAGCCCCCAGTTGGATGCTTTCCTCTGTAAGTTGCCTTGGTCACGATATCTCTTCACAGCCATACAACAGTGACTAAGACAGTTTCTAATGACAATCCAAGCCTGCACGCTCCCATGGACTTCCAAGCCCCAGCCTTCTCTTACATAAGAAGTATTCTAGGTCATTTCTGTTGCTGTGATAAAATACCTTGGCAAAAGGCAACATAGAAGAGAAAGGGTATGCTTGTCTGACAGTTCCAGGTCACAGTCCATTACTGAGGGGAGGCCAAGACAGGAACTCAAGCAGCTAGTCACAGTCAAGAGCAGAGGAAAATAGGGTGCCCTCATACCACCCGATTGCTTGTGTTTTACTCAATTGGCTTTCTCCACTCTTACATAGTTCAGAGCCTGCTGCCTAGGGAATGTGACACCCATAATGGACTGGGTTTTTCCATATTAATTAATAATCGAAACAACCCCCATAGACATGGTCACAGGTCAACCTGATCTGAACAATCTCTGGGCAAACCTCTCTTCCAGGTGGTTCTAGATTGTGGCGAATTGACAGCTAAGACTAACCAGCAAAGGGAAGAGGTCCCATCTGATTTGTGTTGTTAGGGACATTTTTATGACATCACAGCAGGTATCTTCCTCTTGGGTGTGCCTTCTTAGTACTACATGAACCCTCAGGGTTTGCTCATCTACAGTGAGGCTTGGCATACCTGCCCTGTGAGATGCAGGTGTCTATGGGGTGTGACATGGGACAGAAAGGCAGAGCCCCACTCAAGCTCCTGAGTCCCCCAGGTCCTGCTCTCTGTTCCACAATGTAATGCCTGCATTGCATGATTTAAAGTAGTTGCATGGTTTCCTGCTGTGTATATTTCACCAGACTTTATAAAACTCTGAACTAAGCAAAGGAATAGCTCTCTGGTGTCAGGAAGGCTTTCTGAGTTCCTGCTCTGGGTCAGACACTAGCAGCTAAAGGACAATCTGGGATCTAGTTCCCCTGCTCCCCTCCCCCAGGGACTCCAGGAGCAGAAGTCAGAGACAAAGCTACTGTCCCCATGTGGACACCAGCCAATCCCTCCCCATCTCGTCTCCCAAGCTTTGGAATTTATTAAACTCAAGCAAATTCTGCCTTCTGTTTTATTAATGAATGTTTTAATGTAAAAAAGAAAAAAAAACTTTGAAATCATTTTCCAGTTTGATTACTTCCATGCGGTCTCTCTCAAAACCCTGAGCACACAGATTTTTGGAGAGGCAACTTTACTTTTTCTGTGGTCACACAGACCTCAGCCCTACAGGGGACTGTGACCCAGCTGGGTGCCCAGCCAGCCTGGCACACCAGAGGTGACACCCACACTAAAGGTGAGGCATTGTCTACCTTGGAGCAAAGACTCTAGGCCACAGGCCTGATAACCTGCAACGATCAAGGCAGATGATGTCCAGAGTGCCAGTCAGGGGCCAGTTTTGACAAGGATCACGGAGCTTTGGGTGCAGACTTGGGGGGGAGGTAGCGATGTCTCTGTCCACCCACTGAAGTTGCCTGTGAGAAGAACCTTGATATGTCTCCACCCCCAGCCTCATCACCTCATTGCTGACTCTTAGAACTGGTGAGGGACTGAAGCTCAGAGAGGTTAGGCTACTGTCCCCAGGTCACTCAGATACAAAGTCAAGGGAATAGCATTCTAATTGGGGTTATATCAAGCCCACCTGGCCTCTGACCCCCAATGTCAGTGTGCCCCCAATGTGGCAATGATTTCCTTTATACCTCTGTTCTATCTAGCTAAGAAGAAATGTGCTATGTGTGTCTGGGGATGGGGATGCGAGGGGTGGAGGGGAATAGGTGTGTACCTAAGCACATACATTCACATACATGTGTACCTAAGCACATACATTCACATGCTTCTGGGTGACCTCAGCAACATTGGTGTCTTCCTCAAAAGCTCTTCTTGTTCTCATGAGACAGGGTCTCTCACTGAATCTGAAGATTCTCCTAGGCTGGCTGGCCAGCGAGCCCTGGAGCTGCCATCCTCTGCCCCCCCCCCCCAGGTTGCTCGAGGTCTGGGGCTGGTGTGCATAGTTCTTACCAGGGTTCTGGGGAAGCCAAACGCAGGTCTCTTAAGTCTGCACAGCAATCACTTTGCAGACTGAGCCAGCTCCCTGCTCCTGCAGGCCTTTGGCTGCCTCTCCTTCCATCCAGGCTGCCCTAGCAGAACAGAGGCTCCGTGGCTCTCTGTGTGCTGGCCCAGCTCTTGGAGGCCCTGGGCCATTTTCTCTAATGTGCCTGCTGCTCATGAGCCGCCTGACAATATTATGCTAAGTTATGTGCATACAAAGTGGCATCTTAGATTCTAATTACCAGCAGCATCTTTGAAGGATTCCTGCCTCATTTCCAGGGCAATCACCCACCTCAGTGTCTCTGGCTGATGAGCTGTTCGGGGGCCAACTGCCTGCCTGGCCCAGCCCCGTTGGAATCCGCAGGGTTCTGGGTGTCATTAGCGGCTCCGATTTGCCTCTCTACAAATCTGTTTCATATATAAGGACAACCGAGGACACATTTTTGCCCGTCTTTAGGACACTCGCTGCATTCTTCCCGAAGCCGGCTCTTCTTTCTTCAGGGGAGGGGGGGGGGGCTCTGAATGAGGCCTGGGCGCCACAGTTCTGACTGTACAAGGCTTTGCTTTCGAAACTTGACCCAAAGGAGCACACTGGGGACGGGGCACACTCGGTGGGGTTTTCCTCTGCAGGCTCTTCCTATACACCATGTTTAATTCCAAGAGGCTGATCAGATCTGCATCAGAACTTGAGAAAGAAGTCACCTCAGTCCCCAGCCACCCAGACTGAGCAAGGCTCTTTCGTGTTGTTTACCTAGAAAGCAAGCACATGTCTCATCCAAACTCTCGATTTCAGAGTCAACTGGGCTGACATGCAACACCTGGTATGGGCAGAACAGCCTGCAGAGGGTCTCATGTGAGCCCCCCCTGGTTAGGGGGTGGAGGTGGGACAAGGAGGGAAGAAGGAGAACAGGACACAGCTAAAGTGCAGAAGGCTATATGTCTCTAACTCTATGTCTCTAACGCTACAGACCTCCTCGGCCTGAAGGCCAAGGTCTGTGAGCCCCTCAGCATCTCAGCTCTCCTCCCGTGAGTCTTTCTGACATGCCTACCCCAGGACCTTTACACATCACTGCCAGAACATTCTTCCCTTCTTTCCAGGTCCAGGTAGCTGATTTCCAGCCTCTCTCTGCCCCTCATCACTTCCTGTCCATTACACTTTGCCTAGATCTGTCTTTTTTACTAACCTCATCTCCACCAGGTACTGGAATTCATCTGATGGTGGGCCACATCACACACACACACACACACACACACACACACACACACACACACAGAGAGAGAGAGAGAGAGAGAGAGAGAGAGAGAGAGAGAGAGAGAGAGTCATTCCTCCAAGAACAGGTTTGGTGTTTCCCCACACAGTAGGTACTCTGTCTCCACAGGGTAGAAAAAAAAAGTACCCAAACTTCAGCATAATCTATCCACCCTCCACCCCTCCTCCACTTTCTTTATGCTGGACTTCCCAGTCTTTTTCAAAAGAAAGACCCCCCAGGTTGATGGCCCAACAAGAGACAATCTAATCTCTCTCTCTTCATTCTCCATATGGACAGACAGAGCCCATAGCCACACGCTAAGAAAGGGACCTGGCTTGAGCCCAAGCCCAGGTTGTGGGTGACTTCATGGTGACTCAGTTACCCTGAGTTCTAGGGAATTCTGTTTCAGACTCAAACCCCACCATGTAGAAGAAGGCAGAGCTCTGCCCTAGCATCCAGGCCAGCAGGCAACAGTCAGTAAAGATGCGTGGAACAGGTCACTCATGAAAGAGGATGGCAGGGTGGGGAGAAACCCCAGCACTGGGCTTTGAAGGAAACCTGATCTGGTACTTCGTGATCCTCCAAAAATTCACCAGCCCCCCGAAAGTGCTGAAGCTGCCCCTCCAACCGCAGCCACATGGGGAGGAAACCAAATCCCATGGAAAGATTTGGAAAAAAAAAAAAAATGCAATGTTTGGGTGAAAAAAAAAAAAAGCTGGGAAGTAAGAGGAGGTATCAGGGAAGGGGGGAAAAATAACCGACTCAACTTTTTCCCAGAGCCCAACAGGGTTATTTCTGTCTTTTAATGATAGATTCCCCATGGCTTCTAGGGTAGTTTGGAGAGGCGAGAAGGCGGGGCCCGCTAGGTTATGTAACCCATTTAAAGTCGGAAATTAGCAAGGCCTGAATGAATCCTGTTACTGTATTCCGACTTCTGGAAAGCCTGGAGCCCGACAGTTCTATTTTGAGGTGAACCAATCCATCACTCCCAGGTCACCTCACAAACACCACCAGGCCGCCTGTCACCCTGCAAAGTTTCATAACAAAAACAGCTGAAGTGCTCAAGGTATCGGAACATTGTGTCTCTAAACCAATTCACCCCAACAGGGAGTTGGCATGGCTGCCAGATGCCGGTGGCCCAAAAATGCAAAAAGTTAATACCAAATTAATATTCATGGCTCACACCCTCCCCTCCGCTTCCCGGGCATGGATTTTTTAAAACATTATTAAGCACAGCAAAATAGTCTATACATCACCATGAAAAGAAATGCCTGTTTTTAACGCTGCCTTGGGCCATGAAATAAACTCTGGAGGCCTGAAGGAAACTTGGGCAGCTCTACGCAGGGCAGCCATGACTTTCAGTCCTCATGTGCCCCCTGGTGGCTGAGACATGAAGGGGCGGCCAGGACAATAGTATCTCCTGGCAAGGGGGTCCTGAACTCCCGACCTGAGGTGCTTGGGACCACTTTGCCCAGGGCATTGCTGCTGGTGCCAACAGCTAAGTCACCATTTTCTATCTGACACATGATGAAGAATGCCTTTCCTGGGACCACACTGCTGACTAGACTGTCTGACCAGCTGGATATGAGAACATGATTCCACACACAGGCCATTTTACATTGTCATAATACAAGTGGCAAACTGGCATGAGCTCATTAGGCTGTGAAAGCTCAGTATATTTGTCACTGGTGCTCGGACACATCTTAGTGTGGGGTTCCCCGTGCACCCAGACCTCTGCCCACTGGGGGTCAGAAACAACTGAAGCCACTGGAGGATATCTTCTGACAATGTCACATGTCTCCCAGGGACATAGTCTCCTCTGACTGAACGCTAATGAGATACCAAATTTTTTGGGGTTTTGTTTGTTTGTTTGTTTTGTTTTTCGAGACAGGATTTCTTTGTATTGCCCTGGCTGTCCTGGGACTCACTTTGTAGACCAGGCTGGCCTCAAACTCAGAAATCCGCCTGCCTCTGCCTCCAGAGTGCTGGGATTAAAGGCGTGCGTCACCACTGCCCGGCTTCAAATTCTTTGTTTTTAAACCTCCCGTGTACAAAACCAGAAATGTGCTCCTAAAGCTTCCATCCTCTGAATGAGAAAAAATAAAAACAAGAACAGAAAACCCTTCATGCTGCCTGTCAAAACATGAAGCTTTGGACTTTTTTCCTTTTTTTTTTTTTTTTTTTTGGTTTTTCGAGACAGGGTTTCTCTGTATAGCCCTGGCTGTCCTGGAACTCACTCTGTAGACCAGGCTGGCCTTGAACTCAGAAATCCGCCTGCCTCTGCCTCTGAAGTGCTGGGATTAAAGGCGTGTGCCACCATGCCCAGTGTTTTTCTTCATTTTCATCCATCAGGTTTGAAATCTGACATGTCACACAGTGAATCATGGTGTAGGGTAAGAATTGATGTGCATGGAGCATGATGGCACATGCCTTTGATCCTAGCACCAGGGAGGCACAAGAGGATGGGTCTCTGTGAGTTCGAGGCCAGCTTGGTCTACAGAGCAAGTTCAGGACAGCCAGGGCTACAAAGAGAAACCCTGTCCTAAATAAGTAAATAAAGAAATAAAGCAAGCAAGCAAGCAAGCAAGCATGCGTGTACACACTAGTATTTGAGCAGGTGTGAGTGCAGGTGCGTGTGTGTGTGTGTGTGTGTGTGTGTGTGTGTGTGTGCGCGCGCACCTGTGCGTGCAGGCCATCAGCTTATGTCGACTGCCTCTCTCCCTGTTTTCACTTTATTTTTGAGACAAGGTCTCTCACTGAACCTAGAGCTGATTCGGACTCAATGGCCAGTGAGTCCCAGTGATGTCTGTCTGTCTGTCTGTCTGTCTTCCTCTCTTTCTCCCCTCTCTCCCTCCTCCCAATCTCCAGCTCTGTGGCTATGGATCTATGGATGTGTACAACCTTATCTGGCTTTTTCGTGAGCTCCTGGGATCTGAACTCAGATCCTCAAACTTTGACAGCAGCTGTGTCCCCAGCACCCCCAAATAACTTTTAACTGGGAAGTTATTTATGCTTGTTTTGCCCTGGGAGAGGCACACGACAGAAGCATGGTCGGACCTCCCTTGTGTTTCACCACCCATAATACATTAAAATGACCCCTAAAGGCAGAGGGAACACTTTATAGGACGGCAGTAACAGACCACGCTGGCAAACAAAGAGAGGGACTGCGAGAAACTAAGCCAATCACAGGTGTTACCACAGAACCAAGAATTCGAAGCATCCTGCTAAATAAATGAAAACATGCTGCACCCACGTATCTCTACTCTGATGTCCCAGTAAGCACCTAGCTTATCACACACACAGCAGTCCACCAAGGAAGGAATGAGGTTCCTGGGTGAGCCTGTGGCCCCCAAACTCACTGCCACTAGTCTAAGTACCACATGCCCACATCACCCACAAACACAGCAGTCACTGACACAGCCCCATCTGCACTGAGGAATTTATCTGAGCACATAGGGACAGTGGGGGTGGGGTGCGGGAGCCAGCCAGGAGAGGCCCCCATGATGTGACTGTAGCAGGCCTGCAGGCTCTAGCTTAGAGTAGCAGTGATTCCCCACCCCCTCCTGAAAACATGGATATAAGTGTTGAAACAAAGCGTACCATGTCTATAAAGCTCCTTCTTCTCTTCCCCAAGTGTGAGGAGGCCTGAGGGAGATGGGTCTGTTTTCATGTGCGTGGGGTGCGCACGCTTTTGCGTAGAAGCCAGAGGTCAGCCTCGGTGCCATCTCCCGAGCTTTTAGAGGCAGAGTCTCTCACTGGGACCTGAAACTTGACCACTGCTTTAGTCTGTCTGGCCAGGGAGCCCTGAGGATCCTGCCGTCTCCAGTGACATCACCACACCTGAGTTTTGTGCTAAGGCTCAGTCAGACTCAGGTCCTCACGCTGACTTGCCGCTTTCCCAGCCAGAGAGGTGGGATTTCAAAGGAATGAAAAGCAAGTATTTTTGGAAATGGTACTTACAGTTTGATTCCCAGCACCCTGTAATTCCAACTTCAAGGGATCCAGTAGCTCTGGCCTTTTCCAGGTACTTACACACACATACACACACACACACACACACACACACACACACACACACACACACTCTTAATAATGTGGAAAAGAAAATAAAATATTTCTGTAAATACTGGGAATGGTATCACTGACCCACTCGAGTCAAATGCCAAAAGCAGTTAAAAAAAAAAAACAATAGCTGTGGGTCTTTGCATGCATGTACATATGTGTGTGCATGTATGCCTGCATGTATGTGCACGTGTGCATGTATGTGCATATGTGTGCATATGTGTGTGTGCATGTATGTATGTGGAGGTCCCAGGACAACTTTCAGGAGTTGTTTCCCTCCTTCCACAGTGTGGGTCCCAGGGATCAAACTCAGGGTGTCAGGCTTGGCCGAAGACACCTTCATCCACTGAACCATCTTGCTGGCACGGTAGGTATCCTTGCTAAACAAAAAGAAGCAGATGTGTAGACTTGAAATTTTGGGAAGAGTTTAAGATGCTGTCCTTGAAGGGGTCTCTCCCACCTTCCATCCCCTCCCCCAGGAGTCAAAGCAAAGCAGAACAAAACTACAGAGGGAAAAGTGGGCATGAACTTCCAGTGAGCACAAAATTCAAAATACATTAAAAAGCATCAGATACCTCAAATTTCAGAAGTATGGGAATACAGATGTTGGCAGAGAGGCGCTGGTGTGGAGGTGTGGAAGACCAGGACAGAGGCTTTTCTCAGTGGGGAGTGAGGCTAGGACCTGTGGAGCTCTCAAAGGTGAACCCATCCCAGCTCCAGTGGACTATCCGCTCTGCTCACGGTGTCCCCCAGCAGGGATAGCGTGTCCCTGCTTGCCTAGTACCATAGCAACTCGTGTGTGCACATGAGCTCCAAGCTTAGATGTGAGATGGGTGTAGGGGCTGACTGCCCACTACATCTCAAGAAGAAATAAGAGAAGCTAAGGCAAACCTGCTCATCCTGCCCAAGGTCATCATCTAAGCTAGACAAATAACAAACAAGGCTCTTCTCAGAGGGATAGCTAGGGCTGTCTGGTGGGGCTATCTGTATTCAAAAAGGAGTGACTGTACCCTGAGGCCCTCCTAATTTAGGTTAAATGCTGTATTGGGGACACTGGGGCCTTAGGTGTTCCCAGGCAAAGGTGTCAGTGGAATGTAACAGAAGTTCACTTCAAATAGATGGACCAAGGAAAAGGCCTAGAGAATCCTACTGTTTAAAGGTTGCAAACTGGACTGGAGAGCTGACTCAGTGGTTAAGAGCCCTGACTGCTCTTCCAGAGGTCCTGAGTTCAGTTTCCAGCAACCACATGGTGTCTCACAAACATCTGTAATGGAATCCAACGCCCTCTTCTGGTGTGTCTGAAGACAGCAACAGTGTACTCACATACATTAAATAAATAAATAAATAAATAAATAAATACTTTTTTTGTTTTGTTTTGTTTTCCAAGACAGGGTTTCTCTGTGTAGCTCTGGCTGTCCTGGAACTCACTTTGTAGATCAGGCTGGCCTTGAACTCAGAAATCCGCCTGCCTCTGCCTCCCGAGTACTGGGATTAAAGGTGTGCGCCACCACACCCGGCATAAATCTTTTTTTAAAAGGGGCTGCAAACCTAAGCCCAGTCCCTACTGGCCTGCCATCTGCTCTCTCGGAATGCCCGCGTGCTGTGGGTTCTTGGCTGACATGGCAGTTCGATGTGTGTAGGAAAGGATTGTGGTCAAGCACCTGGCCCCTGTCTTTCGTGGCCTGAGGAGTATATATGACACCATGTCTACAAGTCCTCAGTCACTCAGGGACATCCAGGCAGTGGTGCTACCATGCTGCTGATCACACAGAAGCCCCACAGGGCCTCATGGGGGATACTGCCCAGTACCTGAGATTTCAGGCATCAAGTGAGGTATGAAGTGCTGAGCCCATCCAAACAAGCAGCGGCTTTCTCTAGCTGACAGAGGGGAGTCGTTCTCTGTGCAGGGCTGAGCTCAGGTTTGCAAACACAGCAGGATTTACCTTAGGGCTTCCAGTTTCCCCAGGGTGACTTCTGAAAGGACCGCCTTGGGACACTGAGGAAGACCTCTTCCACCCTGCGATGTGGTATTAGCTCCACCTCTCTCAAACACTGGGGCAATGACCTCATTCCTGACCTGTCTGTCACTCACGTCCATGATACACCTTCCCTGGACACCTCTGCTCTCCAGGAGAAATGGCTACCGTGGAACGGAAAACATTGGCAAAGCACAAAGCTAAAAGGAGGTCAAGAAGTAACGACGTTTTTTTTTAAAGAAGAGCAAGATACAAGGCCATATCTCCAGGGTGATGCTGGCCATGCTGGCCATGCTGGCAGAGGAAGACGCCACTCCTGGCTTCCCCTCAGCCTCCTGGGAACCACTGCCCACGGAGGACAAGCCTAGGAGAAACCTCTGCTTTTCTGCTGGGTCCTCCCTCTGTAATTCCCCCTCCTCTCAGGAAACGGGCTGGTGGGGAAGAAACTGTCCCCGAGCCCTGACCTCTCCACCCAGGCTTCAGAATATCTGAGTCACAGCCACCATGTTGTCTAAACAATGAACAGAGCTCTTATCTCGCTGTCGACACATTAAAGGGCTGTCGGCTGCTACTTCCAGTTAGAGCAACTCTGCTCAAAGTGTCCGCACTGGCCACTGGCTGTCAGCAGTAGGGTCACACCCGCTGGGGTTGTTTTATGAGGTGGTAGGAGCGGTCAACCCAAGGGCGGCTGCAGGCTGTCAGAATGGATGAACCTAGGTGCAGCCACCAGCAGTCTCACCCTCCTTCTTAGCCTTTCCTCCTCATGCTGGGGGTCCCTGCATCTCTAAAGGGTGGGGCTGTCCAAAGGGACTCAGCTTCTCCCTCCTGAGAAAACGGCTTCAGGAAAAATTTTCAAGTCGCACCCTCTTCCTCCTCTTCCATCTACACAGACAGTGTTGTTTTTACTTTTCCTATGTGTGTGTGTGTGTGTTCATGTGTGTGTTTGTGTGAATGTATTTGCAAACATTACAGCAGTTTTACTACAAACACTGACTAGCCTGATACTCACTAAGTAATCAAGGCTGGCCTCAAACTTGCAGCTATGCCCCTGCCTCAGCTTCCAGAGTACTGGGATTCTGAGCATGTACTGCACCCAACTTCCAATCTTTGTATGATTCTGAAACACTTTTTTTTTTTTTTTTTTTTTTTTTTTTGAGCTAGGGTTTGTGAAGCCCTGAATGGTAGACGTTTGAACTGGTCTTAAACTCAGTTCTGCCTGCCTCTGCCTCCCGAGTGCTGGGATCAGGGAAGGCATGTGCCTTCTTAAGGGCAAGAACGACGTGAAGAACGCACCTGTGTGGCAAGACTCTTTAAAAATAAAAAGCCCGCAACCTTCGAGACAGAGACTTTTATCACATGACAAGAGGTTCAAACCATAAGGAAGCTTGCACAGTGACCCCACAAACCTCAGACGGGCCATCCGGTCCCACGTCTTCCCCCTCAGCACAGCGTAGCACCCAAGGTTCTGACAGGTACAGCTCTCAGGCCCCTCCCTCCGGTTCCACCAGTGTTCCATCCCCATTAGGTGCCCAGTGTCGCCTCTGTGAAGCCTCATGTGCCAGCCATGACTGCACCGTCCAGCTGAGGCAGCTCATGCGAGTGGAACTTGACCTCCTTCTGGGAGAGTGCCGAGGCTGGAGGCCCTGAGGCAGCCCTGCAGCTTAGGAGGTGAGCTTCGAGTAGCTGGGGGGAGAGAACCGTCTCCGCAGGTACTTGAGGACATAGAGGGGGAGACAGCTGACCAAGGTGATGACAGACACCTTCCAGAGGAATGACAGGGTGGCAATGAAGTAGACATCTGTAAGTAAGAAGGAGGGCATAATGGGAACATTCTACAAGATGAACCCAAGGCCACCAAAGAAAGCCTTCTGTGTCCCCTGACCCACATTCTCTCCTGCAGAGGGGCTGCCATGGGCTGCGGCGCACGTGGCCCTCATTTCCTCTCCATCCCCTACCTGCCCCCCACATTTGGTGAAACGTTAACTTTCAACAGCTAGGACAAGGCCCTTCCGGACGGAAGACATTCCCACAGGTGTTTTTGATTCTAAATGACAATTAGTTTCTTCTAAGTCCCAGAGCACAGAAAGTGACATTCAATGCATGGCTCCGCCCGCCCGTCAGTGGCTGTCTGGGCTCAGTGACACCACAGGAAGCCAGGAGTGGGATCCACAGGGCAAGCTGGGCAGAGACCACTTGGTGAGATCGGGCTCGCTCGGAGCAGGGCACTCTGTTCCGTGCTGGACATGGAGAAGTCAGGGGCTTTGGAAGCTTGGGAGGGAGGAAGCTGTGGACTCCACACAGGGCACGCAGGCGTCGCCTTTCCTAGTCTTGAGCACAGTGTGAAAGGGAAGATGTCACCAGTGAAGCATCTACTATGCGCTGGGCTCAGGACCCACTTCTGTACCTTTCCATCTACCTGTTCAACTTCCAAAGCCACCTGAGGCTCCCCAGGCAGGCAGGAGCCACACCTCTGCACTCCCGCAGACCCAGACCCTTGGGCACATAGTTAACTGTTCAGAAAACTCTCTGAACAGAGACCAGTGTCTACTAGTGTCACCCTTTCCAAGGTGATGCTCTTTTTATTTTCACTGGTGGCTTCACTTCACGGGAGCTAGTGAGGCTGGGAGAGGAGCCTGCGGCAAAGGCGTTCCTGGGATAGTCTGGATGTCCCTCTAAGGAGCCTTGGCATACTGTTCCCTCCCATTCGCCTCCTCCAGTGCTACCCGTTAGCTGTGTCCGTTGGTGACACTGTGACATTAAATGCATGGATCTGGTCACACTGCCCAGGTGGTGGCTGTCTCACATGACCCTCTCAAAAGCTGCTGGCCTCCTGCAGGCCCCCTGTAACCAAGTGCAAAGTCTCTGAAGGGGTGGACCTGCCATCTGGACTGCAGGAGTGAGGGTCAGGGATGTGGTCTGAAAGCCAAGCTGTGCCTTGATTATCAGACGTGCCCTAGGGGTGTCTGAGCTCATTCTGGTCCTACTCGGATAGTCTGGAATACAGACTCTCTCTACTGGACTCCTGGGATGACACAGCCCCCTGGGACTTCACAGCCCAGAATTTTGAGTCTGGCTGAGTGGCAAGGAGGCCCAGCAGAGAAAATGTTGGGTTGCTGGAACTGGGTCCATTCTAGAACTGTATTGGAGGCAGCCAGAGAAAGGTTTGGGCCAGAACGGTTGGAGCCAACCTGGCAGCTCGCCACACATGGGTGAGCACTGGCTGAGCTGACATAACCTGTAGCTGTCTTAATGCAGGTGTGAGGTCAGTACAAAGCGAGCTTGGGCTGGCCCCTCGGTCACAGACACATTCAAACTCACGTCTGCAGCTGTTCCCACACTATCCAAACTGTCCTAGACTTCCCTTCCCCACTGTCCCCACTCCCATGCTGTCCCTGCTCCCCAACATTCCCCTGGACAACCTCTGTCTTCCCTGTGCACTTCCCCCGCTGTCCCTGTGCTGGGCTCCCCTTCCCCATGCCTCTCCACACCATCTAACCTATGAACTCCCTTTCGGCCCATTTGGTACATTAGGAGTGCCTGCCTTGGACCACAGTGGCAAGTGACACTTCTGGTCAGAGGGTGCAGGACATGTGTGAGAACACCCTGTGGGCACAGGGGACAGATGACTGACTGGGTCAAAGCTGCAGAGAGAGGACCAGGGTGAGGCAGGAGGGAGCCAGGCAGACCCCCACTGCTGGGGGTGAGTGTCACACCTCTCAGTCGGCTGTGACAGGAGAGCTGCCTGGAGCAGGATCAGCCCAGGTTCCCGGGTACTGGGGGGCTACAAAGCACTCACGCACACAGACTGCGTTTCTGATTGAGGTTTCACGGGACCCAAGGGACTCTTGACCCCCAAAAAGTAAAAGAAAGGACTAAAACTTCAAAAAGTCTGGCTTAGCCACGAGCCTAAGGAGGCCTCATTGCTCATGTCCCAGGAAACTGCTTTGTTATTTAGCCTTGAAGATGTTCCATATCCCAGGACAGTCACTGGAGGAGCACAGCAAACACAGCCACCTCTTTGTTCCCGGGAAGGGGGGCAGTGTGCTGGCTCTCAGCAGAAAGACTCCACAAAGGCTCTGGTCCTTATGAAGAAATAAACCTTGTTTTCACCAGCCTAGGTCTGCACCCTGTACCTGCTGAGCACCTCCAGCAGCCCAGGAGACGGGAGGCAGCAAGCTCTGTGCATGCAGTTGCTAGACTTTGCTAGATGAGCAAACCACAAGTCTCTGTATGTCTAGCACAGACATCTTTTCATTCGAATAGTCTGGATCAGCAGTTAGTAAGTCTAAAGGTATGGAGCTCACTGAAAGAGCAGCTCACTCTGCTTGATGAGTTCACCAGAGACCCCACACCCACCCCTCCCTAAGCCAGCCAGCTCTGTGGATTCAGAAACAGGCATTAGCCAGATGTGGCAGAGCACACCTGCAATCACAGCGCTAGGGACACAGAGGTAAGAGGCTCTCTATGAGCTGGAGGCCGGCCTGGTCTACACAGTAGCCGATCTCAAATAAGAGAGGACACTTCTGTCCTGGGGCTAAGGCCCGGGGGTCTTACCGATGAACTCGTGGAGGAACACCAGGGAGGCAATGTAGCAGGCCAGGCTGAGGAGCTCAGCCACTGTCATGAGCCAGTGCCACGTCTGGATAGTGAGCGCCACCATCAGCAGCTCAGTGAGGATGAGCGATGTGAAGGAGATGGCCACGATGTGTACAAACTCCGACTCGAACAGCAACAGCGCCCCGTACATGATGGTGCTCCCTGCAAACACCACACACAGCAATTGGACGGGGTCTACCTGCTGCCCGGCTCCCACCCCCGGAGCTTCCGACCTTGCCAGACTGAGGTGAGGGTGGGAGGGGTGGCACCTAGTGACAGAGCTGCACTGTCACCTGGACAAGAGACTCACAGAAAAAGGGACTGTCAGGGAAATTAATCACCAGCTTCCTAAGGGACTGCCTTCATGTTTACAATCTGTGTGTTTCAGAGATGGGTTTCAGGAAGCCGTAGCTAGCCCTGACTTTCTAATCCTCCTGCCTCTGCCTCCCTTGTGCTGAGATGTCAGGTGTGCACTGCCACACTGTGCTCACGTGGTGCTGGGGATCAAATCCAGGACTCTCTTTGTGCTATACAAGCACTCTGCAATGGAGCCGCATCCCAGCCTGTGACTGCCTTTACAAACACGGTGAGGAAGCAGGAGGCAGGAGAGGGGACCTTGTTGTCTTTCCACCGATGTGTGCCTTATGCTCTGACACAGCTTCAAATGCCAAAGAAATATCTCGCCGACTGCCTCACCCCCTTCAAAGTCCTGGGCTCTGAACATTTTGACTATGTCACCAACGGGGGTTAAAAACCCGAAGGACATAGCCAGCACTCATGTTCAGTAGTAAGTTACATGTGTCCACCTCGATACACAGAGACTGGGGCACAAAAACAGGACTGTGCTATGAAACGCACAAAGAGAGAATTCGGAGAGGAGAGGGGAGAAAATGAACATACGTGGGGAGCTTAGATATTCTTAGAAAAAAAAAAAAAACAGCTTCAGCAAGTGCTTCTTGGATTTTTGTCTGTTTTAGTTTTGTATTGATTGTGTGTGTGTGTGTGTGTGAGAGAGAGAGAGAGAGACAGACAGACAGACAGATAGACAGACAGACACTGGTGTTCCTGTGCTCTGTCTCACATGGTCAAAACTCAAAAGCTTTAGTGTTCGAACATTTCTGGTGAGGGGCAGTGGGCCTGGACTGTTTAGGCTTCTCTCTGGCTTTGCCAAGCCAAGAAGCAACCTCGCTGCACTGCAGACCCCTGCTGTGCTGTGTGCCCTACTGCACTCCCTGCTCTCTTAGGTCTCAGGTTCTTTCTCCGCAACCGGCCCTTTCCCTTGAAGGTCAAGGTTAAAAAGCAAAGGACAAGCTTCATTTTCCCACTCCAACCTACCTTGATAGATGCTGATTAACACCCATATTAAGAACGTCTTGTAGGACAGTGGCCGCCCCTAGATGAGAAACAGGAAGACCAGAGGTTAGGACGGAGGCTGGTGGCTTGCTGCTGTCAGCCTCGCTGGACTCTTTCCACTAACCACTGCCGCTTTTATCACAGATACCCACAAAGCTCCCCTCTCTCTACCCCCATCCAGTTGATATAGAATAAAAATGTTATCTTTCAAAGAGAACCCAGAGTAGGTATAGTATATGCCTGTCTTGTCAGCTATGCTAAGGACACTAAAGCAGGAGGATGGTGGGTTTGAGACTAGCCTGGGCAACTTAATGAGATCACAGGAAAAGAAAGCTGGGGTGGGCGACCTTTAATCCCAGCTCTCAGGAGACAGAGGCAGCTGGATCTTTGTGAGTTCCAGGCCAGCCTGGTCTGCTCAGCCTGCGCCAGGCCAGCCAAGAAGGCAGCACAGTGGTAGGTTGCACTCTCAAGGTCCTGGGCTTGTACAGACAAACAAAAACAGCAAGAGGGAAACCCTCCACGTGCAGACAGGAAGTCCCTGCCTCTTAGGAGGTGCAGTGCCAGAGAGACTTCCAGGAGCACCGCTGGCCGCTGAAATACACACTGTTGGCAGTCTGCACTGGTCATTCCTGCATAACCCTACACCTTCCACCCCAAAGAAAGTCCCCATGCCTCTGCCCCTCAGACAGGGGGAGCAAAGTGTGCAGGAAGAGGAAGGGAAGGCCGTGGGAAGGAGTGAGAGAGGCCGGGGAACCTTGAGCAGGTCCTTGTAGAGCTCAGGATACAACATGGCGACTTCTGATTTCACGTCTTTGTCCAAAACCAGGGAGAACACGGGAAACATGGTGTAGATGGTAGAATACCTAGAAGAACAGTTACCATAAGACCCTGCTCAACATTCCTGCCTCTGTGGAGGGTGCCACCTCCCTCCTGCCTGCCTGTCCACTACAGGCCCATCATGCACCATGCCCAGGTCCTTAACACTGGAGATTCAAGATATAAGACAGAGGTGAGAATTCATCTCTGTTCTAGTCTCTATGTCACTAAACAGGAGAGCTGTGTGTATTTTAACAGTGCCAAGGAGAGAGGAAGAATGGGGAAGAGACAATAATGTATGTGGTGTGGTGTGTGTGTATGGTATGTATGTTGTGTGTGTATGTTTGTGTATGTGGTACGGTATGTGTATGTGGTATGTAGTGTGTATGTGATGTGTGTATGTGTGTGTGGTATGCTTGTGTGTATATGTGTATGTGATGTGTGGTGTGAATGTGATGTGTATGTGTGGTGTATATGTGTGTTGTATGTATGTGGTGTATATGTTTATGTGTGTGCGTATCTGGTGTGTACATGTGTGTGTATTACTATGTGCCCCATCTGGTGAGGGTGCTTAAGCGTTGTTAATTCAAGGAGTCTCAAAACCAGAAGCCAAGCAAGGTGCCACAGAGACTGTGCCTGTGCCTCTTCCTGTGGGATGGTTTTAGGATACAAGAGAAAGTGGAGAGCTCCTCTGGGATGACTTACCCAATGATCAAGAAGCCTTGGTAGAGAGGAACGGATGCAAAGTAGAACACAGACGAGAAGACGGCCTGCGTGAAGGAGGGAGTGGGTATCACTGAGAGTCATGGCACAGGCCTCATCCACAGAACGTCTTGTGTCTATTACAGGGATTCCTGCAGCCCTCATAACACCCTAGGGAGTCTGGACTATTCCATCATCTCTATGATAGAGACCCAGAGAGGGTCGGGGGCTGGCCCAAGAGCACACAGCTCAGTTGTGACAGGCCAGAATTGAGCATCCACAGCCAGACTCAGCCTCTTGTGTGAACGCAGTGCCCTGTGTGCTGGGGTTGGGAAGGCCTCACACCCAGGTCCTGAAGTCACTGTGGCCCTTTGGGAGTCAAGCCAGGTCCTGCCTAAGGAGCCTACATTCCCAACAGCTCAGACTACAGCTTTCAAGGCGTGTGCCCTGAAACCAAGCTGGGGACATAGCTACCGATGTTTCCATGTTGGCCATCTCAGAGGTCTGGTGGAAGACATTACTGTTACCTCCTATCTACTGGGTGAGCTGTGCCCTCGGGCCATATATAAGAAAAAAAAAATGTTTTCATGGCACGTGACTGACTAGTGTTTCAAATGAGAAAGGCCAGTAAGGACTTCTAAGTGGCTTTCACCAGAGTATGAACTTCTAACTCTGGAAAACAGTGCATGCTGGGAAGACCTGCTGGGGAGGCCAAGTGCATGCCTCGCAGATCCTGACATCTACACATTAAGGCAGGCACTGTGGCTTTCAAGAGCTTCCCCCTTAGACAGCAGTTCTCAACCTGGAGGTCCCGACCCCTTTAGAAGTCCCATATCAGATATTTACATTATGACCCCTAACAGTAGCAGAATCACAGTTATGAAGTAACAACAAGATAACCTTATAATCGGGGTCACTGCGACATGAGGAGCTATACTGAAGGCTGCCATGCTGGGAAAGTTGAGAACTGCTGACCGAGTGTAAGCCAGAGGACAATGGGAGTGCTGAGTGAAAGTTATTTGTAAAAATGCAGCTGGGATAGGTATGGTGGCACACACTGTGATCCCTGCATTTCTGAAGTGGAGGCAGGGGGATGGAAGGTTCAAGGTCAATCTTTGCTATATAAAGAGTTTGAGGCCAGCCCAGGATCAAAAACCAAACTAAAACAAAACAAAACGAAACAAACAATCCTTAGCACCAAGAGAGGCTGGATCTTTGCGCGCTGGACAGGAAAGGTGCAGAGCGAAGACATGCGGAAAGCCCCGCTTGCTGTAGCACCATTGAACACCTCAGCCACAGGAAGCCTGGCTCCTCTGACACTTTCACAACCTCACCATGGGGAAGTCACGACTGTGCAGAGCCGGGTTATTCCCTAAACCAGCCTCAGAACGCCTTCCCATACAACAGCCTTTACACCAGCCCTAAAGCCTGCATGTGGACAAGGGGCTCACAGGAAATAAATACACTTGTCTTGTTCATCAGAGAGCATCCTGGTAAGGTGTGATGTCACAGACAGGGGCTAAAGCAGAAGGAACAGGGCCAGCCTCACGTCAGAATCTTTCAGAACCTTTGAGTGGCTACCAATGAGAATGCCTAGGTAGCACAGATGCTAGCCCATCTGTCTGCTTTTGTGTATATGTTCAAGGACATGATCATTAATCGCCCAGTGATTAAAACCACAGCACGGCCTGGTTCGTTGGTGAATTAGCATAACTGTCTGATGATGGATTAGCATAAATTAAGAGTACAGATGTAGCCTGATGATCCGCAGCAGCTGTGTGGCTTTAGAACATCTCCCCCTTTCTGCCCAGGCCAGAGAGGGGCTCTCCCACGTGAGGCAGGGCAGGCACCTCTCGCATGCTAAGCTGCCTTCCACGTACGGCCACAAACCTCTCCTACAAACTACATTTGTGTGTGTGTGCGAGCATGTATATGTGCCGGTATTTATTGTGTGCGTGCATGCTTATGTGCTTGTGAGCTTTCCACAGAACTGGAATGGAGGTCAAAGGGCAACTGTGGGAGTCAGTTCTTTCCCTCCTACCCTGTGGGTTCTGGGACTGAACTCACTGCATCATGCTTGGCAGCAGGCACCTTTACCCACTCAGCCCCCCTTACATTCAGGAAATGCCCTGCTTGCTTTTACTGATGATGGTGAAGATGCCAAGTTCAAGGGCAAGGCAGACCCTACCAGTTCACTTTATGGGTGGAAAGGTCAGCCTGGAGTCGGGGAATAGCATGTCCATGGCCCTTAAAGGTCCTCAGTGGCAAAGGCAAAAAGAGACAGGACTCAAATGTTCTTATTACCAAACTCAAGTTGTTTCACCGTAAGCCCTATAGAGAAACTGGGGTGGGAAACCCTTTCCCTGCAAAGTTAGAGTCTGAAGGACGGGCTCCCTAGGATGCACAAATTTCACACTGATTCAGCCTGGGCCTTTCCACCTATAAAATGGGCTCGGCTAGCATGAGGAAGACAGGAAATATTGACTACATTACATACATTACAAACACTTAGCCAATAGACCGGGTATAGGATGCACTCCAGAAAGGTGAGTTAAAATCAGGGGTGGTGGCCGGGCATTGTGGTACACGCTTTTAATCCTAGCACTTGGGAGGCAGAGGGAGGCGGATTTCTGAGTTCGAGGCCAGCCTGGTCTACAAAGTGAGTTCCAGGACAGCCAGGGCTACACAGAGAAACCCTGTTTCAAAAAAAAAAACAAAAAAACAAAACAAAAAATCAGGGGTGGTGGCATGTGACTATAATCCAGCACTTAGACTGAGGCAGGAGGATCACAATACTTGCACACAAACTAGCCCGGGCTACTAAGCAAGACCCTGTCTCAAACAGCACATTTATTCTTCCGATGTGGTTGCCACCCCTTGGCCCTGTGGAGCTGGAGCATTTGTTTGACCATGACCCCGCCTCTCCCTCAGAGGAGGCAACAGTGAGGTGGGGACCTGGTAAATGCTGTCAGCTGGGGTGCGGCCAGGGGGAGGACAGACTGGCTGGGTGGGATCACAACACCAAAGCACCGTCCAACTGCTGGGTTTTCCATGACAATGACTGTCACGGGCACCTGGGCACAGGGCTAACTGCCACCTACCTGGGTAATATGTTCCAACTGTGTACCAATGCAGAGGTGCCAGCTGCTCACCCAAACTGGGCAATGTGCCCACATGTACACCCACAAAAAGTACCAGGTGCCTGCTCACCTGGGCAGTGTGCCTGTCTGCACCTGTGAGAGGTGCCAGCTGCTTGCCTACCTGGGTACCACACCCATGTGAAAAGGTACCAGCTGCTGCCCACCTGGGCAGCGTGTCTGTGTGCACCTGTAAAGAGGTGACTCTGGGAGGTAGCAGGCGCGGCGCACCTGCATGGTACTGATGCAGAGGCTCCTGTGGATCACGAACTGACTGAGGGCCGCCGAGCGCTTGTAGCTGTTCCTACCATGCACCATGAGCAAGCGGCCGAGATGCTTGAACTGGGTGATGGAGAAGTCCGCTGCCAGCGAGGCCTGCTTCCCTTCCTGCAATCGGCACACAGAGGTCAGGGCGCCGTTCTCATTTTAATTGAAACAACGGGACATGACAAGGAGACCTTTGAAGACATCCAATAACGAGACTCTCTGGTTTCAGGCTACACACAGTTGGTGGTCCAAGTCAAATTTGATTTAAAAAGAGGAATTTACTTAAATAGAAAACATACTAAATCACGGAGAGTTGTAATTTGGAGGTCAGATGAATCTGGTATTAAGTTCACCCCCACCCCCAGTGTGTATGAGAAGAAGAAAAAAATCATCCAATAGGTGCTTTATAACATTTAGGGGCCCTGAAGGGTAAAACCAGGGAAAGCCGGATGCTAGTCACAGTGGTAGAACATTCTGGAATGATTCTGAATTCTCTTGCATGTGGAGACAGTGCACTGGCACAGTGCACTCATGCTTTAAAGGGCAGGTGTTTGACAACGGTATGGATAGAGAGGGACAGCAGTGCCTAACCACATGACCCAGAAAATACAAGCCCCCCCCCAACACTCTTGCCACATGGGCCACTCAGAGGGAGCTGACCCAAGGACTCACTGACATTCTGAATACCTCAGAAATATCAATGCAGGGCCGGCAAGGTGGCTCAGCAGGTAAAAAAGCACTGATTGTCAAGAGTTGGAGACCCAGGACCCACATGACCAAAGGAGAGAATGGAGTCTCACAAATTGTCCTCTGACTTCCACGTGAGCGCTGGGCCACACACACACACACACACACACACACACACACACACATCCAAATAAATTAATTAATTAAATAAGTAAATATCAAACACTCCTCAAAAAAAAAAAAAAAAGAAGATCAGAGAAGTGTTTTACATTACAGAAGATTAAAGAGACACGAGCGCACTCTAATAAGGGGAACTCGGGGGCCTTGATTATTTCCTGGAGCTTCTTTTGTTCTTAAGCTACAAAGACATTTTGGGGACAATCGGGCAAAATGCCCGAGAATCATTAGGTCAGCATTACAGCTGAGGCCCGGGGCCCGGTGGGTGGGGTAGGAGGGTAGAGCACAGCTGCTGTGCTGATGCAGGGGGATGCTACTTCTTAAGGCCCCTGTGAAGTATTTAACGTGAAATGTGTATAATCTACTTTCAAAGGGTCCAGAGGGAGAAGTGGACATGGGGCAGCAGAAAGGAAGGGAAGGTTGATGGAGCTCACTGCCAGAGTGCAAATTTCCCCAACAAATGACATTTAAAACTATATATAATTAGTGTGTGTGTGCACACGCGCGCACGCGCGCGCATGTGTTGATATGTACTTAAGTATACAGCTATGCACATCCATGCATATGAATGCCGTGTGTGTACATGTGCACGTACATGCATGCATGTATGGGTGTGTGCACATGTGTATGTGTGCAAGTGTCTGTGTATATCTGAGTGTACAGCTATGCATGTCCATGCACATGCATGCTGTGTGTGTGCACGTTCTCATGTATGTGTACATGTATGCATGTGTGTGTGCATTGAGTGTACAGCTCCGCATGCCCATGCTCATGCACACTCCCTCCAGTGCAGCATACTAAGCTTCCTTTCTCCCTCTCTGTGGTACTGCAGTGACCCAGGGCCTCAGGGAAGCAGAAACCTGCGTCTTAGCCAGGCGGGTGGTCCAGTGAGCTCTTGGGACCCACCAGCCTCTACCCCCCCCACCCCCCATGTTAGAGATATAAGTCCACCTGAACTTGCTCCGTGTTTTTTGTGGGTGCAGGGGATGTGACCCCAGGTCCCCATGCTTGCAGCACAAGCTCTCTCCCCCACAGAGCCACATTTCCAGGTCAAGGTGACACTTTTTCAAAACAGAAAGCTACAGCACTGAGTTTTGCTGAACTGGGACCAAAGCCTTTGAGCCAGGCCCAAGCCTCCTCACTCAGTGTGAGTGCCGATGTGGTAAGGAGGACGCTGCCACGGGCGGTTCAGAAACGACAGCCTTGATAACAAGCCTGCTCCCGAGCACAGAGCTGGTGAGGTAAAAGCACAGGTAGTAAGAGATTTCAGAAACATAATAATAAATTAGACTGAGGGGTAGAAGCGAGAGCTGTCCTGTCTCTGCTGGAGAGAGGAATCCAAGATGTAACAGACAGAAGCAAGCTGCATGATAGAGAGTGTGGTATGTTGTTAATTTAAAAGTATACATGAAGATAATATATATACATGGGTAAAGTATGTGTACACAGTATCTATGACAAATGCACATGCAATCCACAACCAGCACTGCACAGAAAGTACCTCTGGAAGACCATCCAGTGTTACTAGCTGGGTGCAACTAAGAGGCAGGGTGGACCTACCTTAAATTATTTATTTTCACTGAGCCAAGTACTCACTGCTCTTATATGGTGAAACCTAATAATTTTTAACAGAAGGGGAAAGTTCTATTTGTATCTAGCAACCAATAAAAGGATTCCCTCAAACTCAGGTGTCTTCAGAGATTTGTTTTAGCTTTAATTGTCAGTGTGTGTGTGCTTGCGTGGGAGTGGGTATGCACACAAGAGCACACTGCCCTCAAGGCCAGAAGAGGGCTCTGGTGTAAGCTGCTAGATCTGGGTGCTGGGAACCAAATGCAGTCCTCTGCAACAGCGAGAGCAACAGCGGGAGCACACGCTTAACCAGGCCTGAGCTCCTGGGGGGGGGGTGCCCCCACCCCTCCATGCCTCCCCTGCCCCCACCTCCTTTGGGTTTTCTGAGATAGAGTCTGGTTCTGTGAGCTGTGGCTGGCTGGAACTGGCCAAAACTTTCTCGCCTCTACATCATAAACACTGGAATTAGAGGCATGAACCACCACAGCTCGCTCAATCATGCTCCTTAAATCTACACTTAAGAAATCTGTGCAGATTCTGGATATGGAGTCTCTCCTGCACCCCTGGAACCACACGCAGACAGTGTGGTAGGATGAGCCTCGGAGAAGCAGGAGTTCATGGTCGCCCTCAGCAGCCTGGGATACATGAGACCCCGCTTCAAATAAAAGAACGAAGGAAAACAAAAATGACTAGAAACTCGAGCTAGGGAGGCAGAGTGGCCACACCCACACTCACCTTGCCCTCCACGCCCACGCCACAGTCGGATTCCTGGATCATACTGACGTCATTGCCTCCGTCCCCTGTTCAGCACACAGAACAGAGGGGAGAGGTAGGAATGTGGAGACGTGAGAGGGACGGCTCACACGCTGCCTTCTCACAATGACGATCCATGACCTGCCTTCCACTGAGTGTGGACTTGTCCCGCACAACGCATCCAGCCACCCTCAAAAGAGATTGTGTCAGAGACCAGGTGGCTTGCCAAGGGTCAAATGCTAAGCAGTGGCAGGGGCCAGAATCTACAACCACCGCAGGCCCTTCGCTCAAGACGAGTGGGTAGAGCGACTGCCAGTGGTAAGTGGCCCACAGGTGTCCCCAGGAAGCACTCCCCATACTTTCATCTTTGCACACTTGGATGAGAAGGCTGCCACCACCGTCCCCATCCTGTTGAGGTGGGAATGAAGGCCCATGCGGGTAAAGGAAGCCACAAGGTATCAGTCAGTGACCATCGGGTTGAGAGGGTTGAACCCGGATCTGAACTTCAGCATGGGGTCTGCCCCCTCTGGAGTACCATGGTCATCTGCCCCATGCAAAGATCCTTCCCTTTTGGCACGTTTGTCTCCTTTCTCTCGAAGGACATACTAACAGGAGCAGCAGCGTCTGTAGCTAGGTGTCTGCCCCCTAAGCCAAGAGGCCCGGGAGTCTGACTCATAGCAGAACGCAGGCTCCTCGTGAAAGGAAAGCTCAGAGCATCTGCAGGACAGGATGTCACAGGACAGGGCCTCAGGCAACTGACTGCCACCACCCAAGCAAGCGGGACGACTGCCCAGGCGGCTCCTCCTCCCTAGGGGTTCCTCCTCCTACCCAGGCAAGCTTACCTACTGCACAGGTGAGCTTCCCAGTGCGTTCCTGGAGCAGCCGAACAATCTGGGCCTTCTGGGTCGGGGCACAGCGGCAGCACACCACAGCCGGGCACTGGCAGGCCAGCTCCATGAACTCATACTCATAGTACTTGAGGCAAACCTGGGCAAGGGGTGAGGGTGCAAGCAGGAGGCGGGGTCAGGCAATGGCGCCACCCTCCTGCAGCCCACAGCCAGAAGAGGTGCCCTGCTCCTAAGTGCCCAGAGCTCACCTCCAGAGAGTCTCCAGAGATGACCAGGGCACAGTCATGCTTCCTGCGGAAGGCATTCAGTTCAAGGTGGGCCTCCCCGCGGTTGGTCACCTGAAAGGAGAAAGAGGTGGAGAAGGTTCAGCTCTCTGGAAATGGCCAGACAAGATAGGCACTGGCCTCTAAGAGCTTGTGTAGACAATATCCTTCCTTCCTGTCACCAGCTATAACTAAAGGATGCTGTGAGCCCGGGAGCCTGTTTGTATGATGCCTCTCATCCTTTGCACTTTCCAAGGACTAAAACCTGCACACACAGTCCGATGGGACAGGGGCCATGAGGACCCCCTGAATTTACTCTCAGCCTTGCACCTCAGAGAAACTGAAGCCAGGACATGTCTCTCAGTCAGGAGCTGTGCAACAGACCCTGGAGAGTGGCCCTGTATCACCTTTTACCACAGATGCTGCTGTAGGCTCTGGCCAGCATGTTTGACTACTGGCAAATGCCAAAAGCAGCTCCGGAACCTAACTTGCCTCTGCTCCCCAGAGCACAAAAGAGTTCAAGGCTGTGTGGTGGAGTCCCACGGCACTTAGCTGAAGAAATGCTCACCTGGGTCCCCTAGCCCTTCAGTAACCTACACCACCATCCGAGGCCACCAGTGGCTGCTCCTCCTGCCTTCAGAGGCTCATCCCAGATTACAGGTTACAGGACAAACACAAACTTCCCCCCTCAGGTCCCCAGCACGATGCTTTACCAGTCGGAAAACATGGATGTCTTGGTTTCTGGTCACCAGATGTGCGTTTTTGGCTGTGCACGTGGCTGTCTCCAGCTTGTCCCCTGTTAGCATCCAAACCTGAAATCACAGCAAGCAAACAGTCCTGAGGGTTGGGGCTCTGAAGCCGGCCTGTCCCTTGGGGCAGTGTGGCTCACAAGAACACCAAACCTCCTGAGACTCAGTCCCTGTGACCCCCACAGACAGCCTTGGGGGCAAACCTCCTGAGACTCAGTCCCTGTGACCCCCCCCAGACAGCCTTGGGGGCAAACCTCCTGAGACTCAGTCCCTGTGACCCCCACAGACAGCCTTGGGGGCAAACCTCCTGAGACTCAGTCGCTGTGTCCCCCACAGACAGCCTTGGGGCCTACTGCTAGTGGAACAAAGGTTGACTGTTTGCTGGAGAAAGAGCCAGTTGGAATGCGATGTGGTGGGGCACAACTACAATCCTAGCACTCAGGAGGCTGAGGCAGGAGGACTGCTTTGAATTTGGGGCTAGCCTATGCTACATATTAAGAATACCCACAACCTCATAAACAAACAAAAAACCAATAAAATAAAAGCGAACTATTGGCAGTAGATATATTGGTAAATGTCTGTAGTCCCAGCAGTCAGGACAGAGGCAAGAGGGTTGTGAATTTAAGACCAACCTGGGCTGCATCTCAAGAGCAAAAAAACTGAAGCGGCCTGCTGCACAGTGGCTGGCTTGGTGCCGGGAAGAGAATGGGCAATGAGGAATGAGCAGAGGGATTAAGTTCTGGAAGACACAGATGGAACTATCTGTGCCCCACAGAGCCTATGTCTCTCACTGGATCACAGGAGGGGTCCAGAGGTAGGTAAGTTCCTAAGACCCCGAGGGTCCATTGCTAGCCGCTTCACCTCACAGAGATACTCACTCACACACACAGAGAGACACACACACACACAGACACTCACATACACAGACACACACACAGAGACACACAGACATTCACATACACAGAGACACATACACAGAGACTCATACACACACACACACACACACACACACACAGACACTCACATACACAGACACACACACAGAGACACACAGACATTCACACACAGAGACACATACACAGAGACTCACACACAGACACACACACACACACAGAGACACACACACACACAGACACTCACATACACAGACACACACAGAGACACACAGACATTCACACACACAGAGACATATACACAGAGACACACACAGAGACACTCACATACACAGACACACACACAGAGACACAGACATTCACACACACATAGATGCACACATACAGAGACACACACATACAGACACACACACATACAGACACACACACATACAGACACACACACACACAGAGATACACACACACACACACACATCGTGTGAGGCTGGCCTGCCACCCTATGTCCACTTGTTATTGTGGGACCACCAGCTCCTCACCCATCCCTGATCTTTTGAAGATTTAGTTTTATTTATGTGTATGAGTATTTTGCATGTGTGTAGGCCTATGAACTATGAGTGCCTGGTGCCCTTGGAGGCCAGAGGAGGGCATGGAGTCCCCTGTGATTGAAGGTAAACTGCCATGTGGTTGCTAGGAGTGTTGGTGAAGGCTGCGACCCCACATGACAGTGAGCTTGTAAGATTACAATGGAGCCAAGACTCTCCTGGTACCAAGTGGCACAGGAGCCAGTGTGACGTCAGGACCCAGCACATTCTAACGGGCAGCTAGTGCTACTGTGTGCAGACTATTGCCATCAGTCACTTGTGACACTTACTAACTGACCATGTAAGAGCACAGCGTATGTGCTGTGCTATGCCCCTGCTAGAGCACACTCAACTTCACAGAGAATTGACTGTATGACCAGACATAGTAGCCTCATCCGTCTGTGCCGTGCCTGCTGACAGGCTGGGGAGGCAGTTCGGCAGATAAGAGTGGCTGATGTGCCAGCACCACGGAGGAAGCTGAGGGTAGCTTTGTGTACCTACAACCACAGTGCTGGGGTCAGGGGAGCGACAGAGACAGGAGGGTTACTGGGCCTCCTGTCTATCCTGTTATCGGCAGGCAGTCCACCTCCAGGGTCAGCGAGAGACCCTGTCTCAAGAGAGTACGATGGGAAGGGACAGAAGAAAATGCTTCATGTCCTCCTCTGTGTCTACACACCATGGGTGCATGCACCCAGTCACACCCAGACACACATACCACACACACATGTGCACATATACACACACTACACACATGCATCCATGCACAGACACACACATGTATATATACCTGTGGAAAGACACACATACTACACAAACACTGGCACATATGCACACACATGTTCGAGTGCATGTGCACGCACACATACCCCACACTCACATGCACATATACACATACCTCACACATGCAATGTGCACACACGAGTACACAGACACACATACCACACTCACATGTACACATATACATATACCTCACACAAGCATATGTGCATACAAGCATATGCAGACACACATACCACACTCACGTGTACACATACACACCATAGTTACATGTGCATATACACCACACACACACACACACACACACACACACGTGTGAGCACATGCGCACACAAACACACACACACCACACTCGTGCACATACATACACACTGCACACATGTGCATACACACACACCACACACACACTAAAAAGAATGAGAAAGACATCCTGAGAGCTGGGCTGTGTCTCCCTAGGTAGAGAGCTCACCTAGAAAGATTCCCCAAGGTTCATCCCCAGGACCACATAAAAACAGACACACAAGTACAATCCCGGCACTCAGCACAAAGTGGGAGGATCAAGAGTTCGAGGACAGCCTGGGCCACATGAGTCCTCTGAGCAATGGCCTGGGCCTTCAGAATCAAGTGCACTTACTCTCAGGCACTCCCTCAAGGGCTCACTGGTCCTCAGACGCCCTCTACTGGCCCTGCAGGGTAGCTGTCTGGATTGTTTCCACCCCAAAAGCAGCTGAATACAGAAGTTTGCTCTTGTGGGGTGGACGTCCTTTCACACTGGGCCAGAGCAACAGCCAGCCACTAGCCAGCCATTCGACTGAAACACACTGTGCAGCTGGGTACAAGGCTGCTCGGAGTGACCAGGAGATGGCTGCCCCGGCCTTCAGGGAGAGGCCCTGTGGGGAGGCAGCCAGGAGAAGCACAGCCATGTAAGACGTTCTCCCAAGCCAGGCCATCTGGGCTGGGGCGCTCTGGTCTCCCCTTCCACCTCCCATCTCTTCTTCACTTTACCCCAGGCTGGCCCTGAACTTGAGATCCTACCACTGACTCCCATCTGCTGAGAAGCAGGCATGTACTGCCACAGCTAGCGTTCAACCCTCAATGTCTTGCTGAAGGTCTACCCCCTGCTGCCAGCTCTGGCCGAGCTCTGGGTCACCGGCAGCCCTACCTTGATGCCGGCGTTGCGCAGCGTCTCCAGTGTGGGCCTGACATCGGCCTGCAGCTGGTCCTCTACGCCAGTCAGGCACAGCAGCTCCATCTCCATCTCCAGGCTCTCAATCACCGTGGCCACCTTCAGAGAGCGGTCATGCACACTCAGCTTGGCCTGGACGTAGCGGGCCTGGGAAGTGGAGAGGTGGGGCTGTAGCACACCGAGCCATGCCACCCTGGTCAGCGGGCCTCTAAGAGGTGACCGCTGGCCTCCTGAAGATGACTGACTTCAACCTGACCCACTTACTCCCTTTATCTGGTACTCATGCCTGTCAGCTTGTGCCAGGTACCAGGGACACAGGCAGTAGCCAGACAAGGTCCTTTCACTGGGGAAATAATCTATAGATGCAGAGAACAGCCAGCAGAATAGAGGCTGACGGAGGAAGTCTAACCTGCTTATTTTATAGCTCGAAAGTAGTCGGCTGGCTCCTGGATCAAATCAGTCACCTTGGCCCTCAGGAAGCTGAGGCAGGAGGAGAGCAGGCCAGCCTGGGCTACAAGCAAAACCCTGTCTCAAGACAGTAATGAGACGGAGACAGACAGACAGACAGACAGAC
This sequence comes from Mus minutoides, assembly GCA_902729485.2. NCBI lineage: Eukaryota > Metazoa > Chordata > Mammalia > Rodentia > Muridae > Mus > Mus minutoides. Next base: position 2,097,945 of record LR749583.1, read on the forward strand.
AGACAGACAGAGGCAGGACAGGAGGTAAAGAACAGTGATCTACTTCAAACCTTCCTAAAGTAGGTGATGATGAAGGTTATCACCGGAGAGATGAACAGAAAGTGACAGGCAGCATGGGAAGGCTTCTTGAAGAGGCAATGTGTGAACATAAAGTAAAGAGGCGGGCCACAAGTGAGCCCCAGGCTTCACAAATGGCACATGCAAAGGCCCTGTGCTAACGGGGACGCTGGTGTGCTCAAAAAGACCATGAGGCCAGCATGGAAGAGCAAGGTGAGTCCCTAGGGGAGGTGACTACGGAGGTGTGTCCCTAGGGGAGGTGACTACGGAGGTGGGTCAGGGATGAAAGGTCTCATGAGCCACTTACTTCAAAGTCTTGGTACTGCTCCTCTGTGAGGGACTTCTTGGCCACCACCAGCACACGCAGTCCCTCCCGGGCCATGTTGCCACACTGCAAAGCAGAGAGCGACCAGATCATCGGGGAGCTGTGAGGCTCAGGTCTGAGACCAGGGAAGCTGAACACTGCTTTCCCCTAGAGCTACAGTCCCCAGAGCCAAGCGTCTAGCTGGAACAGCAGAGGGGCAAGCGGGAGGCTGAGCCTCGCACATGAATGGGTTTCTGTGGCCAGCACAGCGTGTTCCAATGTCCGGATCCACGTTGTAAGGTTACACACAAGCATGGCTGGCTTGGCAGACAAAACCATGGCTATGCTGCTACTGCTCCTGTGTGTACCCCAAACATGGGAGCCACAGAACACGCTAAAGCGCGGCCCCGTGGGAAAGAGACACCTAAGCCTGCCATCCATCTGTGTGCCCCTCCTGGCCTTGTGGGCACCTTGTCTGCAGCCTCCCAGAGGAAACTTCATTGCTGAATGGTGGGTGTGAGCCTGCAGCTGAGGGCTCCTCCCTCCAAGGTAGTTAGTGTCACAGCCACAGCTAATAAGCAACCACACAGACCCACCCACTGGCCCCTGAGAGGCTCAGCCTCTGCAGTACAGGCTCCCAAGACCCTGCTTCAACTCACCGCCCCAGGCTCGCTCCAGGCTTACCTCCTCCTCCAGCCAGTCGTTGTACTGGACAATGCCAGCCATGACGACGTCCGCTCCCTTCATGTAGAATGTGATTTCCCCTGTGGACTCATCCTGGAAAGAGGCACGGGAAGTGAGGAGCTTTCGGGTGAACAGTCCCCGGGCCTCACTTGCTTCCTGTGACAGGCAGTGTGCAGAGGGCTTTAAAGAGCCCAGTGATTTTTAAATGGCTTTTGCTTCTATTTTTTTTTAATATATATTTTTGATGTATTTATTTTGTATGCATGGGTGCTCTGCTTCCATGTATGTCTGAGTACTACATCTATGCCTGGTGTCCTTAGAGACCAGAAGAGTGCACCTGGGTCCCCTGGGACTGGAATTACAGAGGTTTCTGATCTCCATGAGGGTGCTGGGAATTGAACTGGTGTAGAAGCCAATGTTCTTACTGCTCCAGCATCTCTCCAGCCTCCCGGAGCTTTTACACTTGGCCAAAGATAAAACATCGTGGGGAGGGTTGGCTCACCCAGGCAAAGGCCACAGAAGACAGAAGCAAGCTCAGCTGGAAGCATTGGGGACACTGGTAAGTGATAAAGCAAGATGAAAGAGAGCCAAGACTTTGTTTAGGAAGTTGTTGCTATTCCCACCAGAACTACCCGCACGCAGCGGCTTGTTCCAATTGTACCCATGCACTGTTCAGCAGCGGCTGACTGTGCTCCATAAACAACAGGGAGACAGAATGCACAGTTCAGGGTCCTGTGCACCTCAGCCCTGTTTGTAGTTGGGGCCACCACCAGCAGCCAGGAGTGGTCCTCTCCCCCGCAACCCCCCTCATCCCCCCCACCCCCGTGACAGCCCATATTCTCTCCAAACACTAGGAAGTATCCTCTGGGGACACGCCCGCTTTCCATACTGAGACTGTCATCCCAGGATATGTCAGGTCCCATTTCTAGTCATCCTGGGACTCATGTGCCTACAGGCAATGGGCTGGACACCCACATCACCACAGAGCCCTGCAGGAGGAGTACACCCACAGATAACGGCCTCTCATATTTTGGTTCTCCTGACTCCAAGACCTGAGAGGTTTTGAACACTCGGCCTGGTGCAAGCTCTCAAATCAGGAGCACTGGGCAAACCGTATCTCCGCTCTTGTCTCAGTTCCCTCGTCAGTCGAGCAGGAAGTGCTGTACGTGTGCACGGGAAGTGCTATGTACTGACCACCATGGACGGAGCAAGATCGCATGGAACATGGCGTTCAGCCTCCACTATGGCAGAAAAGGCTTGGCTCCCAATTTACAACAGGCAACATGTGAGGGACACCATCTCCTGCCGCAACTCTGTGGGTAGGCTGCAGAGGGGCCATGGGTGCTGCTACGTATCCCAGAATGCCCAGGGTGGCCACACAGTCAAGAACTTGTCATTGGGTGCCACACCTTGGCAGCTGAGGCAGAGACGCTGCTCCGAGGGGTGCTGGAGGACTGAAGGCGGGGATGCTGGGCATGAAGAGCAACACCTTGTGCATACATCTTACTACGCTGGGAAGTCGCAGAGAGATGCCTACAAAGCTGCCTTGACTATGAATTACAGGAGCTCAGGAGACGGCCCTGTGGGTAAAGGGCTTGCCACAACCACAAAGACCTGAGAACCAAGTTTGGATCCCCATATATCTCTATCTATTTATGTTGAGAGGGAGAGAGAGAGGGAGGGAGGGAGAAGCTGGCCATGATGTACAGCTACAGTTCCACACTGGGAAGGCAGGCAGAGATAGTCCTGCCACCCGTCGGCCAGTCCTTCTAAGTGAGTAGATGAGGAGGAGGAGGTCCAAGGTCACTGAGAGAACCTGTCTCAAAACACCAAGCAGAGGGCAAGTGAGGCCCCCACATGAGCATGCACCTCGAGCACTTGCACGCACAAGCACGTGCACAAGTGCGCACACACAGATGTGCTACCCAAAGTTAACTAAGTGTATAGCTCCTCCTTTAAAAAAAAAAAAAAATCTTGGGAGCTGGAGAGATGGCTCAGTGGTTAAGAACACTGACTGTTTTTCCAGAGGTCCAGAGTTCAATTCCCAGCAACCACATGGTGGCTCACAACCATCTGTAATGGGATTTGATGTCCTCTTCTGGTGTGTCTGAAGACAGCTACAGTGTACTTATATATAATAAATAAATGAAGGAGGAGAAGGAGATGATGATGATGATGGTGGTGGTGATGATGATGATCTTGGAGTGCCTTTAAGCACAGCCCACACATCAGAGAGACACGGATTCAATCTCTTCCCCGGCCAAGCAAAGGCATCTACATTTTTGAGTACGGTCAATTGCATGTTCTGCCCAGGAAGAACAGCCCGCAGGCCAAGAGAACATGAAAGGGGGGGGTTATCCCTTCCCCTTCCTGAGAGTGGTGCTGAGACCACGGCTGCAGGAAAGGTCGCCCCCACCCAGCTTCCTTTAGCAGAGGGGCTCCGGCCAGCTCTGTCTTTCCGTCCAATATAAACACGCCAGCCATTATCTCCTTGCTGAGTCATTCCCTCCCACCCAGTTCACACCCGGTTTACCGTGTTCCCATACAATGATGAGATGATACCATAAACAGACAGAGATGGGCTGGTTGAGTCCTGTTGCCCTGTACCCTTGTAGTCTATCTGACACCTGACTACAGGTAGTTAAACGGGACGCACTGTACAAGGTGGGACACACAGTTCCTTCTGAGAGATGTGCAGAGAAGTCCTGGCTTTCCTGACCTTACATGACCCCTCAGGAGGCATGTTTCAGACAGACGAGGAGGAAGGGGGACTGTGGGGACAGGCTGTGAGCACACAGTGAGCTTACTCACACCAGTCTGAAAGGCTGGACACAATCTACTGGGCAAGCAGATGATGACAGCCAAACACAGTCAGAGGCAGTAGCTCGAGCCTGTGATCCTAGCACTTGGGAGGTGGGATGCTGACACAGGAGGGTTGCTGGGCCTGTGAGGCCAGCCAGGGCTCCAGCAGGAGATTTTTGTCTCAACTGCCTCCCACTGGGGAGAAAACAAACAAACTGAATGGAACCTGCCCAGCAGACACCGGGACAGTCACGGGCATGCAACAGGCCCATGACCACAGCACAGCAGAAAGTGGATTCTCAGGTTCTGTACAACACACATATAGCCAGATGCCAGCAGCATCTCCATTCTTGGATTGCGACAGCTATGAAGTCACAACTTTCAAATGTCACTAGAGCGAGAGGCACTGAGCTGGACAAGCAAGCGCGGTGTGGTTGATACGAAGAAGCCACCCCAGAGCTGGAAGTGGAGGAACAGACAGGCAGGGGTGGGAAATTAGCTCGCTAGCAGGTATTTTCCAAATACCAAGCCAGGAGATATGTATGCTCCCGGCATCCAGCATTATTAATAACCAAAAATGAAAAACAGTTTATTTAGAAGAAGGAGAAGTAGGGACCAGCAAGACGGCTCAGTGCATAAAGACTCGCTACCAAGGCTGATGAGTCTGAACCACACAGCGGGAAGAGCGAACCGATGCCCTCATACTGTCCTCTGACCGTCACACGTGCGCCGTGCAGTTTTAAAGGGATCAGCGTTCACAGTTAATAATCTAAAACACACAGGCTGAAGAGACTGCTCCAAGGCAAAGACACTGGCTGCTCTCACAGAGGACCCTGGTTCACTTCCCAGCACCCACAAGGTGGCTCACAACTGTCTGTAACTCCAGTTCCAGGGAATCCAACGCCCTCTTATAAGCTCCAAGGGAGTCAGGCATGTTGTATACATTACATACTTACAAGCAAAACACTTACATATAGAAGAAAATAAATAAAATCATTTTAAAAATGGAAAAGGTCTAGAACAGACATGCATGTATGCAAATTTTTTTAAATCAAAAGAAGTAAATGAAAATCCTCCCATCAGAATTCCATGTAGACATTAAAATCAGCAAAAAGTGTCTTAATGGCAAAATAAAACTTCTACTGTGTACACGTACACACACACACACACACACACACACACACACAGACATTTCAGTAAGGAGGCAGCAAGCTAGCTTGAGATAAAGTTAGAGGCTAAGTTTATTAAATGTATACAAATAGTTACACTCATAGGCTTAGGAAAAAGACTGAAATGAAGGCCCTTGGTATGGTGAATTGCTGGCCCCAGCTCACGGCAATCCTCCTGCCCTCGCCTCTGAAGTGCGAGGACTGCTGGTGTGAATCATACCTGGCTTGATTTTCCTTTCTATAAAACCCTTAACTGTGAAGGCTGGAGTGTTTTAAAAACTGAATGTTGATTAAGATGATGATGGTGATGATGATGAAGATGATGAAGAAGATCATCATTATCATCATCACCACCATCACCACCACCATCATCATCACCATCACCACCATCATCATCATCACCAACCCCACCACTATCACCACCACCACCACCACCACCACCACCATGATCATCTAGGCAGGGTGAGGGGCATTCTATCCTCAAGTAAAACCAGACCTGGGAAGCCAACTGGACTCTGAACCTTGCGTGGGAAGACATAGCCACTGCTCACAAAGTATGATACATGTCTGGAAACAAGATTCCGTCACAGCTAAAGGAAGGGCGGTATGTGCGGCTCCGTTTATTCTCAGAGTGGGACATTGGGGACTATCTGATGATTCAACTGTCAAATGACCTCAGCAGAGTCCGTGACCCTTAGAACTTGAAAAATACTGGCTGGAACCAAGTGAGAGTGAATGTGGACGTCGCTGACTAACTCCAGGAAACACCCACCGGGGGACTCAGTCGCAGATAGCCTTGAGCTCAGCTGTGTCCTGGGGACCCAAGGGTCAGGCCAGGTGCAGCCCTAGGAAAAGTTGCAGCTGTGTGGGAGGGAGCCACCCTGCCTGACATTTGCCAAGGACATGTGTTCCACAGGGTCATAAAGTCCCAACTGGCATCTGGGATCTAAGTCAGCGCAGACGGGATGTTTCAGAGCACACCCACAGCCCGTCAATGGGTCTAAGAGAGGCGGTTCACGGAACCACTGCATAGTCCCTGGATGGAGGCAGCCCTGTCCCCAGCACCCTGGAGATGTGCTGGACCCACAACTCACTCTTGTGAAGAGAGGAAGGCTAACGGGACGGCCTATTGCTGATGGTGGCTTCCAGCTTCTTCACGCTCCCACTAGGGTGAAGCCGCTGACAGGACACTAACCCAGCGAGAGGCCCACAGAGAAGTAGCTGAGGGTGGCCTCCGTATAACTGTCAGCCCTGTCCTGCAGCCCACTGAAGTTGTGGATAAGATAGCCTTGTCCCAGGAGGCCAGCCTTTGGGACACTGAACCAAGCTGTATCCAGGTTCCTGATCCTCAGAAGCTGTCAGACAACACAAGCTTGTGCTTTTAATTCACCCGTGGGGCAATCTAGTAGCATGCATAGTTAATACAGCGCCCAACACAGACCTAGGGCCATGAGCTTTCCCACGTCTTTCCTGTCCCTTCTAAGCCCCAGCAGGCTAGGGCTGCACTCTGACCCATGACCTCCCTGTGTGAGCTCAGGAGCTCTTCTTCAGGCTTTCTATGCCTCAGTTTCCTCCTCTGTCACACAAACCACACAACTAACTTGTAAGCTTAGGGTAAACAAGACTCCAGCCAGCTTATGCCGATCCCAGAGCGCCCCCCCCCCCCAAGACACACAGCACCAGACCTGCCTGGCTGCTACCGGTGACTGTTACTGTTGGTCCCCTCACCAGGGCCACCTCACTGTTAGAAACACCCTGATAGCCACCACTCCTGCTGGAGTGAGTTCTATCTATGAAATGCAGGAGGCAGGCTGGAGGGACAGCTCCTGTTTTTTCCAGAGGACCCGGAGTTCAGAGAGGAGATGGGGAGAGGGAAGGGGAGGGGAGAGGGAAGAGGGGGAAGAGAGGAGAGATAAGGACTGGGAGTTTGGAGTATGTGCAAGACGCTAAACTCCCACATAGCAAAATACACAGAGAGAGAAAGGAAAAGAAAACGGTGAAGACCAACAAGCTGGCCCAGCAGGTTAAGGGGCTTGCTGCTAAGTCTGACAGTGTGAACCTGAGTCCCAGGATCCACATGGAAGAAAAGACAACTCCTATAAGTTGTCCTCTGACTGTTTCACACACACTGTATGTTCCTCCCTGACTCCTGCTCATATCCGCTGAATAAGTTTAAAAGGTTTTTTTCTGGCTGAGAATGAGAAATATCTTACTGAAAGCCCCTAATAGCAACTGCTGTGTCCTCTGGAAGAGCTCATTTTCCTCCTGCGCAGGGACTCACACTATCTCACCCGTCTGGGTGTCAGTAATGAGCAAGACCTATGGGCCCCTAACGCTCACTCCCTGTGAAGCGGTGGAAGAGGCCGCTGAGGGGCGGAGAGGGCCAGACTCACCCGCACAATGATACCCATCCGCTTGCTCTCATAGGTGAACGGAAAGACCTGCAGGATGGTGAGATTCAGGATCTGGTCACCAGGGGTCCTCAGCTGCATAGAGGACTGGTCTCGACCCACCAGCGTCAGTCCCACACTTTCTGTCCACTGGACCAGAGCCACCTGGAGATAACAGAGTATAGAAGGTCAGACACCCCGCACATGAACATGGAAGGAGGAGGGAAGATGAGGACAGAAGGGACTCTTCTGGTATGGCAGACACTGCCCTGGACCCTGTAACCACACAGTTATCTCTGAAAGGCTTTGCACCAAGCCTGCTACCCATGTGGCGAGAAAGGGCAAGGCGTCAGGGGCTCTTCACCCATGGCTGTCCTTTGGCTGGGCGTGCAATGCCCATTAAACATGCTCTAGACTTTAGTGGGTGATTCTGCACCCCCTCCACCTGAGTGGAAAGGAGGGAAGAGAAAAGAGCTTGCAACAACTTCTGGAGCATTTGTGGCTGTCCCGACTTGGAAGGAGATACTACTGGCAGCTTGGAGGCATAGCCCAGGGACCCCTATGGTGATTACAGGCATAGCACAGCGCCCCAAGGACAGAGCCAGGGAGACTGGCCCACCAGCCAGAAACAGAGACTCCCAAAACTTCATGGGACTGCCCACAAGTGACGGAGAAGCAGCAAGGGCCAGGCCGGGAGGCCACCTGTATCCTGTCTGGGTCAAAGGTCCAGGGGACATGACTCTTGGAGGGCCATTCCGGTCTCCCCAGCCTCAGGCAGGCCAGATACACCTTCGCAGACTCATAGGAGGCCTACGGGACAATGCCAACTCCAGGCCCCTCCTGTATCACTCAAGTCTGTGTCACTGGGACCACTGCATGATTAGAAAGCTGATGGTCTCTGAGGCTGGGAAACGTCCCTTCCCGGGGATGTGGATGGCACGGGTGGGATGAAGAATGAGATTGAGGACTTTCTAGGCAACCCACAAGGGAGCGGCAGCCTGGGTCTGAGCTCTGCTGACACTGGAGACTTTAGCATGAGGGGAGGAACCAAGAAAGGTACACCATATGGCTACTCTCAGCTGTCAACATCTGGAATTAGCTAAAACCCAAGAGGCAGGGCACAACTGTGAGGAATTCATTCATTCATTCTTTTTTTTTTTTTTTTTTTTTTTTTTTTTTTTTTTTTTTTTTTTTTTTTTTTTTTTTTTTTTTTTTTTTTTTTTTTTTTTTTTTTTTGGTTTTTTGAGACAGGGTTTCTCTGTGTAGCCCTGTCTGTCCTGGAACTCACTCTGTAGACCAGGCTGGCCTCGAACTCAGAAATCCACCTGCCTCTGCCTCCTGAGTGCTGGGATTAAAGGCGTGCATCACCACGCCTGGCTCATTCATGTTTTTGAAACAAGGCCTATGTAACCCTGGCTGTCCTAGAACTCACTCTGTAGTCCAGGCTGGCTTTAAGCTCATGGAGATCTGCCTGTCTCTGTCTCCTAAATGCTGTGATTAAAGGTGTGTGCTACCACCACCTGGCTTTGAGATTTTTTTTTCCCCTTAATTAAATCATTTGAAATAGGAAGACTCACTTCTAATCTGGGCCTTCTGAGCTGGGAAGATCTACCTTTAATCTGGGCCACACCTTCTTCTGGCAGCCAGTATAAAGGACATGGAAGAAATAAGCTTGCTCTCTTTGCCTGCTTGCCTTTGCTCGTGATAGTAAAGTTCATTCTTTCCTGCGTTAAGGCCTACAACTTCAGGATTCCAGTATCTACTGAAGGCCAGCTGAGATCCGCAGCCTGTGGGCGGGACAATCACTGGGTTCTTGGACCTTCAGTGGGTAGACAGACAGTCGGACGAAAGGGACAGGAGGGAGCAAACAAGTCATTCTAATAAATCCCCTCATATATAAATATCCAGTTCTGCTCCTGGAGAGCCCTGACTCCCATGTACAGCCTGAAGGAAGCACACTGGTGACCGGATCCGACAGGAGCCCAGTGGCTTCCCTACAGTCTCATCTGATGTCTGACACTTGTCAGACACCTGTCTGACCTGCAGAACCACAAGCTGAGATAGTCCCACAATAAAACTTCTCACAACCAGTCACCTGCTGGCAAGACACGGGCAACAAGGCAAAGGGCTTTCCAGGACTGGAGGTGGCTCGCTTGACAGAGTGTGGGCCCCAAATGCACAAAGCCTTGGCCCAGCAGG
>LR749583.1:2633292-2811775 GCA_902729485.2 Mus minutoides
ACATAAAGACAGCCACGGCAACAACACAGATGCCTTCTGAGGTAGATCAGAGGAGGAACACACGCGTGAGCTCTGCTGGCCCTGGGACAGATGGGAATGCTGGGGTGTTTTAGCCAAAGTGTGTGTGTGTGTGTGGGGGGGGGGGTACATGCTTTCAAAGGGTCAATTAAAAACAAGACAAAATCCTCATGCTAGTCAGATAAAATTATCAGAAGGGCAGATTTCTCCCGACATCTGTCAGTTCAAGGAGCCGGAAGGAGGCTGGAAGATTGGGCTTTATCAGAGGCATGTTTTGATTCTCTGATTCTTGTTTTACTTAACATGGTTGAGGCATGACAAGCACCTTCCCTTAACCCTCCTTTACTAGATTGTTCTTTGGTGGGGGGGGGGGGAAGAATCTGTCTACTTGAAACTGGGACAAGAGCTAGCTAGAGGGGATACCTTTATTTCTTTTGCCAAAGATAACTCTGGAGATTAAAAAAGAATTCTCTTCGAGTTTAAGAACCCAAGTCCCCACACGGAAAGCCAGCACACTGAGAACTGCTTCCCTCTGGTGTGGGGTGGAGGCTGAGGAGGGGAGAAGGGAGACATTAGTGTCTGGCCCTGGGGAGCACATCAGGGATAGCTGACTGGTTCCCAACCTTTCTCTTGCCCTGAGGGCTGTTCTTTAACCTCAGGACTCTCCCAAGGCCAGAGCTATTAAATCCTATGCCCTGCAGAGAATTCCAGGGCATCCCCCCCCCACCTTGTGGTATTCGGGAACTGGGATCAGGTAAGATATGGGCTATTCTTGCCTACGGCTATGCTTTGTTTGTGTGACACAGCAGTTAAAAAATTTCTTAGTTTAAAAATTAACTCCAGCGCTGGGATGATGACTTATTTTGTGTCATGCTTATCCAACAAGCGTGTGGACCAGAGTTCAAGCCTCTGGACCCACATAACAAAGTCAGGCCTGTCTTCACAATGCCCATACTGGGAAGGCAGAGGCAGGACCATCCCCAGGGTTTGCTCCCCAGCCAGCATCTGGTCCACTTGTTCTGAGCCAGTGAGAAATCCTGTTACAAGAAGAAGAAAGACGCGTCACGAGGAAGAACATCTGATGTGGTCTTTTGGCCTGCCCATGTGTATACACACATGCATGCATGCAGGATCATGGATGTTCACTGTAGGAGCATGTTTACTTGCACACACATGCGCACATATATTGAGATTTGACAGTTTATTCTATATGCCAGTGCTTAGAGGCCAGGGTATTTGGATATCTACATGAAGATTAGCATTCATGGCTTCTTCTGGAATCTGAAAGCTGTCATTTTAGGGCCACAGCTGCCCTGCCACAAGTGACTATGGAAAATATACCCACATTTCTGAAAGCACAGTCGCTGTAGCACCCATCAATCTGCGTCCAGCACAGTCTGCTTTCCACGGCTTTCCACGGCTGGCCTATGGCAGACAGTCGGGAATGGACTCCTGACCTCTGTGTTTATGGTATCGGTGACTATGACATAGATTGCTGTAAATGGCTCAGATATAATCTTTAATTTCAACAGTAGCCTGCTCTTTAGTTCCTGACTTTTACTTTTAAAAGCCAGTATTGTTAATTATCCTGGCGAAGCGTTCTCTGCTTTAGACTCGATAAAGTCCTCGCTAATGGATCTGATCTTTGGTGGGTTAATCTTTGGTGGGTTAATCTAACAGATACCCTTTCTCTTTCTTTCCCCCTTCTGGTGTTTTCCTTCCCCTAGCATCCTCCCTGCCAACTCATTCAGCATGTGAGAAACCTTCAGGTGTTTCGGAGCCTTGGAGAACCTTCCAGGAAATGCTGCAAGCTTGCCATGTTGTCAGAGGATAAAAGCACGCTGTTCAATCCAAAAGCTTTGTGTAATTTTTTTTTCAAATTCAACATTCAAGTTAAAAACTTGGATGCTTCTCTGCCTTACATTTTAATGAGTAGCTTTTTCTAAAAGGCTTAAAAAAATAATTCCACAGGCACAAAAGTTTAAATGCTTTGCCCAATAGCATGGCGTGCTGAGGGGACATGCTGTTTTTGTGCCATTTGAAACACGCACATATGCAAATTGGGGCTGTTGGGATGGCTCTAAGGTTAGGAGAGCTTGCTGCTCTTGCAGAGGACTAGGGTTCGGTTCTCCGCAACAACACTGGGTGTCTCCACTGCCTGTAACACCAGCTCCAGGGGACCTGACACTGCCTTCCAGCTTCTGTAGGCACCTGCATTCTTCACCATATACCACCACACATACACATACATGAGCAATAGTAATCTTTAAAAAACCAACAGTACTCAAACAGCAAGCAGGAGCCAAGATTAGACAAAGAAATACTGAATATTATGTTCTCATGTCATAACTGTGTCAATGAAATATGCAAAGCAGGCAGTTTTTTTTTTATGGATTTCCCCCTGTTGTATCATTTTATAGGTGTGTGTGTGTGTGTGTGTGTGTGTGTGTGTGTGTGAGCCTGGGTGTCTGGTAAACTTTTATGAGAATCATTCTTCCCATTAGTTTTTGTTGTAATTACCACCATGCTTATTGTAATTTCTGATTGATCTTCAATTGGTTTTGCCTAATAACACTTCATCTTGAGGTGTCTACGCCTGCAGGCTGCTCAGTTATGTGGCAAATGATTTATCTATAAATGCTCAACACGCCCAGGGGTTCAATATTTAGAAGGAACTCTTTGTAAAGCAAAGAGTGCTTCTGGTGTGCAAATAATATGGTGGTGAGCTTTGCATTGGGATAAACGTCGATGCTACCCTGGCCGAAGCTCGTCTCCCCTCCTCTCCCTTTCAGCATTGATGGAGTTCTATGCTGGTTTGTCAATTCTCTTCAGGCCTATCTTTCCACTAGGCTGTAATTTCCATGAAGGCAGGACTCATCTCTCTCTCTCTCTCTCTCTCTCTCTCTCTCTCTCTCTCTCTCTCTCCCTCTCTCCCTTCCTCCTTCCTTTCTTCTTAAGGAATTTTTTAAAAAGTATGCCCACGTGCTGTTCTCTCTCTGGGTATGTGCACATGAACCCTCATGCCCTCAGCAGCTGGAAGAGGGTGTGAGATCCCACGGAGCCTTAGTTATAGGTGGTTGTGAGACACTTGATGTGAGTGTTGGAACCCAGACTCGTCCTCTGCAAGAGCAGCACAGAGTCTGTGCCACTCAGCCAACTCTCCTGTCTGCTTCCCTTTCCTTTTAACGAATTTGAGGGGAGCGAAATATGTGAAACATAGGAGAAGCCATTTGAATTGAATCAGGCTAGTTCATTTGTACTGTTGAGTGTTACCACATCTTCTCCAGGATGCTCTGATTTTACTGAACAGAAATCCCATGACCATTAAATACTAGTTCCCTACCTTCTCCTGCAGCCCCTGGAAACCAACACATGTTCTGTCTAAAGAAATTGGACTGGACCAGGTGCCTTGGACGAGTGGAATCACACAGGGGTCTATCCCCTGAGACTGGCTTGTTTCATCGAGCATGCTAACCATGAGGTTCATGTGGCACACACCAGAATATCTTTACGTTTTATAAACATGTATACTGGTAGGTAATATTGACTACTAGCTTGTCAGGATCTAGAATCACCTAGGAGACAGATCTCTAGGTGTGTTTGTGAGGGCATTTCTAGATTTTGTCAATAGAGGTAAGAAAACCTACCCTGAATGTAGGTATTACCATTCTGTATGCTGGAGTCCTGGACTGCATAAAACAGGATAGTGAGCTGGTGCCAGCACTCATCTCTCTATTTCCTGACTGGATGTAAACTGACCAGCTGCCTCACGCTCTGGTCACCATGACTTCTCTGCCAGTTTGAGGGGTGTATCCTCAAGCTGAGAGCCAAGAGAGACCCTTCTTCTCTGAGGATGCTCTTGCCATAGCAACAAAAAACGCAGGCAGTCTGCCTCTGATGAGCAAATACATAAAAGCAAGAGAGAATACACCTTGTGCAGTAGCTCTCTTCAGACACACAGTAGATCTCAAGCAACACCCTCTTCTTGATTTGTGGTAAGGACCCAAGTCAGTCACCAAGGTAAGTGTTTGGAACATGTGGAACTAGCCATTTCTCCTGTACCTGCTGTTTAAATCCAATGTACGAGCGAGCGTCAACCCTGTGGTGTACTTTCTTGTAATTTGGGTTGCCTTCTAATTAACCAGTGGGTGGTGCTCTGTTTGTCTTTCCATCTGCCTCCACGCTCATCAGGAGCCAGTGACAAACCTAGAGAAACCAGGGGCCACTCTGATAATTAAGGTTTAGGGGGCTTCTTCGCTGACCTGATCACGGGCCAGTTGCCTTCTCTGCCTCTGGTGATGGGCAGCTGATGTCTGACAAAACACCAGCCTTCTCTCATAGGCACAGCAGCGGGGCGCTTTCCCACCTTTTAATGGCTGAGCACATCTCATCCCATGCAACTCTGACAAACTGAGAGTGCACTGTCAAAGTTGCTGGTGGAGAGCAGTGATTAGAAACCAAGCCTGGATACATCAGAACACACACACACACACACACACACACACACACACACACATATACACACAGACACAGAGACACACATACACACACAGAGACACACACAAGACAGACACACACACAGACACACAGAGACACACACAGAGATACACACAAGACAGACACACACACAGACACACAGAGACACACAGATAGACAGACACACACAGAGACACACAGACACACACACATACACACACACAGAGACAGACAGACACACACAGACACATACATAGACACACAGACACATACACAGACAGACACACAGAGACACACACAGAGACACACAGAGACACACACACAGACACACAAACACACAGACATACAAACACACACACAGACACATACACAGACACACAAACACACACAGACACATACACAGACACACAAACACACACAGACACATACACAGACACACACTTAAGACACACACAGACACACACACAGACACATACACATACACACACATACAGACACACACAGACAGACACATACACAGACACACACTTAAGACACACACACACAGACACACACACATATACACACATACAGACACATACATACACACACATACAGACACATACACAGACACACAGACACTGACACACACACATACACACACACACACACACACACATACACATTTTATTATTAGCCTCTAAGTGCAAAACATAACCAGTGCAAAGCTTTCTCTGAATTCGTAAGTGACACAGGCAGATGTGGTTTGGTGGTCCACATTCTGGTGGGGTCTCCTTAAAGATACAATGGACGGGGAAAAGGCCAGGCAGGCTCTGCAGTGTTCCTTTAAAGTCGATGCTACTGGGATTAGAGAGAAAGCTCAGTTGGTAAAATACTTGCTTTGCAAGTGTAAGGAACTAAGTTCAGCCCCCTCTCCCTATCCCCCAGAACGAAGAAATCAGGAGTGTTCAGGAGTGCATGCAATTCCAGCAGGGGAGTTAGACACACATGGGTCCCAGGCGCTCACACTGGCCAGCCAGCCTAGTCTACTTGGTGATTCCAATGACAGACTCTTTCTCTGAGAAACAAGGTGGATGACTTCTATACCCATGCCTACAGATGTACACACACACACACACACACACACACACACACACACACACACACGCATACATGTGTGCACATCCCTGACGAACTCTTCATGTGAAGCACTCATGTTAGTCATGTGACAGTGTGACGTCGAGCAACTGTACAATATCTGCAAGCCACTTGTGACAGCAGTTGCACACCCATGCTTAGCCACTCTCTTTCATCTTCAAAATGCAAGGTGCTCTGACAAGGCCACCAGGCAGCTCAGGTGACACAGGAGCACCTGGGAAAGGGTTTTCCACCTCACTGACCCTGCATGGCTTCTGCTTCTGCTCCTCTCATTCCCTTTAGCACTTGCTTATTTATTATGTGTGTGTGTGTGTGTGTGTGTGTGTGTGTGTGTGTGTGTGTGTGTGTGAGTACTTTGGGGCCAAAGTGCACGTGGAGGCCGGAGAACCACTTGCAGGAATCTCTTCTCTCCTTTCACCATGTAGATACTGAGGAACAAACTCCGGTCGTCAGGCTTGGCAGCAAGCCTCTACTCACTGAGCCATCCCACCAGATTTTATTAATTTCCAGTGAGTCCTCCTCATTTTTAACTCCTTAAACAATAGCACAAACAAGCATATTCTCCAGTTCCACCAAAACCTCGAAAGGCAGGAGCAACTGGGTGTTTCCTCAGAAGCTGCTTGGAATGTATGGGAGACTGTTGAGTGTTGACTGCAATGCAAAACCCAAAGCTTAAATAATAATAGTTTCTATTCACTCATGCACGCAGCCGTCCACTCAGTAGGCGTCTCTGTTGGAAAGTTTGTTGGGGGCTGCACAGAGCAGGCACTATGAGCTTAGTGCACGAGGTAAGTATTTAGAATTGCTGGGTGCTAAACAGAGAGTAAGGAAGCAAGGCTGGCCAGGGAAAGACGTTGATTTTGGGTAGATGTAGACCTTCAATCCTCCACCAATGGAATCCAATGGAATGTTCTGGAACAAACACTGTTCCTCAGACTACTCTGTGCTGGCCCACAACAGCGCTCACATGGTTACACCCACACCTTGCACAGTCCCTGGGCACAGCTTAGGAAGGGCATAGCTCGGAGAAGCAGCTGGGTGTCTGCTGGAAGCACTTCACTAGGTAGCAATCCTCCTCAGAGGCAGGTCTGGGTGGCCGATCTCTCTACCCACCAGAAGAAAGGGTAGTAGGATAACGTTTAAGGATGTTGCTGTGCCGCCGGCCTCCTTTTAGCTCCGAGTTCTATACCTGGCTGCTCGATCCTGCCCAGTCATTTGGCATGTTCATGGGTGGGCTTCTTACCCATAATGTGGTGTCAAATGGCACCCATCCGACAAGGTAGTCTGAGAACACTGTGGGAACGGTGGATTTAGACACTTAACTTAGGCTATAAATCATTATTTATACTACAATAGTACATCATATCATAGATAATTAACAGCTATAGTATTAAATAGCATCATTACAGAAACAAATGGTCTTGTGTTTATAAGAGAACACACTAGTGTGGCAGAGGTAGGGAGGGTTGCTTTCAAATAATGAAGAAGACAATTGTGTTTTACTCGTGCAGGTTTGAGAACTGCCTCTGTCTCTGTCTCTGTCTCTGTGCATGCCTGGCATTTGAGACACAGCTGTTTCTGGCCCGAGTGCGGTTTTTCTTTCTTGACAAATCTACAGGAATCTTGACTCTTGCCTTTACCTGAGATATTTCTGGAGAGGAGCTGACACTCCCCAACCCCCACCAAAGCATTGTGGGCTGCATTCTGGCTGTGCCGGCTTCTCTCAGTTCGGTGGTTCGGTGAGTTCTTCGGGCTCCCACTGGGGATCCCAACAGTGAAGACGTAATGCTAAGATTAAGCAAGGTTGGTTACACGGGTAAATGAAGAGGACTCAGAGCTTTGTTTGAACAAATCGATGCTGTAGATCTTTGGGAGACTGGAACCTTGTCAGAATTTTAAAGCATTCGCGCACACCGCCCTGACAGTGACTCTAGTGCAAAGAGTACACTGCTTGCCATGTAAGCTGTCATTTGGTGTGTACGTGTGTCCCTCTCTGTGTGTGCATTCACTGTGCATATGTATGTGTGTATATGGAACACTGAGTACAACCTCAGGTGTTCCTTGGGTATCTTTTGTAACAGGGTCTCTCATTGGCTTGGAGTCTGCAGAGGTAGCGAAACCACCTGATCATTAAGGCTCCAGGGATCATGTGTCCACCCCCACAGTGCTGGGGTCACATGTGTGCCATCACACCTGCCTTTTCTGTCATAATGTCTCTTTTCAGCCTGTCTTTCTTGGTAATAAAGCCTATAGCCCTCATCAATTTAGGGCTGTGGTTTGTTTTCCATAGATTTCCTCACCCCTCCAGGAGTGACTCAACACAGTAAAAATTTATTTCGACCTCTCAGAAATAGTGGTTTGGACTGATGTGATTCTGCTCTGTGATGTGTGGAGAGCTGGGGCTGGCTTCCTCTTGCCCCCACTGCCTTCTTTGTCCCCGAGACTCAGAGTGACTGCCAGTCAAGGTATGGGGAGGGGACCAGCAGCCCCCTTTCATTTCAGGACAAGATAGACATTTCCATTTATTTTTTGGAGACAGGATCTCATGTAGCCCAGACCGGCTTCAGATATGTAATCTAGGATGACCCTGAACCTCTGATCCTCCTGCCTCCACCTCACAAGTGCAGGGGTTACAGGTGTGTGCATCACAACTCTTGTGTGGTGCTGGGACTCACACCCAGGGCTTCATGCATGTGAGGCAAGTATCCCAACAACCGAGTCACACGAAGCCCTGACCCCTATTCACACACTTTGAATTACGCAGTCCTGCTTACCTGTACACAAAACTGTGGGACACAGACATCACAGGACAGGCCAGTGGAGCTTTGTCTACTGCTGGCTGCTCCTGGGTAGGCAGGCACATGGGCTGGACCTCGTCTATCCTTGGGTCATACTGTCATGATGCCTGAGACTGGCTTATAGTTACCCATGTAACCCACTCTGAGACTTGGTCCTGGGTCCTCCCTGTGACCGGTGGGGAGAAGGCTGCTCTTTGTGAGGTAAATTCCCTGGGGAAATGACATTCTGGAATCACGCATCTTTGTCTCCTCTTGGATTTAAGGGACTTTATTACCCATCTAGGTAATTCCTACCGACCCTTTGGACCTGGACTTTTCACTCATGTACTCTTGTCAGCAAAGATAGTATAGCAGCATCTGTAGACACTGTGGTTATCACACCTGAGGGACTGCCACTAGTGTCATCTTGTGGGTTACATGTGCTCATGCTTAGTGTCCCCTCCTATTCCAGACAACAGTCCTGTTAGACTGTAGCTGGCTGGGACCCACCCACATGCTTCTGTTTCAGCTGGTGTGCTGGCTAGCTCCATTGATTATTCAGGAGGGAGGGCGGGACCAGGCCACTGTGGGTGGTACCATCCTCTAGCAGATTATCTTGGGTTGTATGAAAGCAAGCAAGCTGAGCAAGCTGTGGGGAGCAAGCCAGTAAGCTGTGCTTCTCTATGGCTTCTGCTTTGGTTCCTGCCTCCAAGTTCCTGCCTTGAGTGGCTGCCCTAATTTCCCTCAGGGATGGAGTGTGACCTGAGAGTTGTAAGCAGAAATAAACCATTTCCTTTCCACATTGCTTTTGGTTGTTATGCTTTGTCATAGCAGAAACTCTTAACACATCAGGAGCAAGAGGATCTGAAGGGTGGCGTTTCTAAAATGTCCTCTCTTCTGCTGGTCAGGGTTCTTTGGGGGAAGTGAGATTAGTGTTGTGTTTGGACATGGGTGCATGTGTGTATGAGTGTGGTATATGTGAGTCAGAGAGAATATGTGGAAGACATATGAAGCTGGCTTCCCTATCTCAGAAGCTGAGAAGCCTGCAAGCTGGAAGACCAGGAAAGCAGAAATAGATCGTTCTGAGCTCAGATGTCATATAATCAGGTAGCCAATGGAATGGAGGCTCTAGAACAGTGGTTCTCAACCTGTAGGTCTCAACCTCTACACGGGTCACCTGTTAGGTGTCCTGTATACCATATATCTACATTATGATTCATAACAGCAGCAGAACTATAGTTATGAAGTACCAACAAAAGGTAATTTTATGGGTGTGGGGTCACAACATGAGAAGCTGTATTAAAGGGTCACGGTGTTAGGAAGGTTGAGAACCACTGTTCTAGAGGGTGGGGGTGGGAAATCCACCTCTTGAGCTCCATTCTGTAGAGTTCAGAACCAGGGGCTCTCAGGTCATAGCGGTGAAGAATGACGTCACTCATGGATCAGACATTCTTCTCTTCTGGAAACACCCTCACAGACACGGTGCTAACAATGTTTGCCAGCCAAGCTCTTTCTGACCCGGGTGATCTGACCCAGCAAGCCACCAGTCACAGCAGGAGATTGACAGGACCTGCCCTTGGAGGCGCCTTGCTCTTTCACTCCAGGTTTCTGCTCACTGTGGCCTCTCCTCGCTGAAGCGCAAGGCCTGTGACCACCCCGACTTCCGTCTCTTCAGTTTGGGGCTGTATCCACGCACCAGAGACTCGGTGAATGCTCCCTTTATGGCAGAGTTCACCTGAACCAAAGAAATGGTGAGAGCTGACGTGGGCCTCAGTCTTGAAGTCGTTCTTCACAGTTATGACTTTGGATTTGGTCGCATCCTTGTTCCTAGCATTACTGTTTTTAGTAGCCAATGTTTATTGTAAACATCACAGGAGTTGGTCATTGTGATAAGCCCTCCAAGCCACTGTCCAATGATCTTGTAACCATAGCATGTTGGTGCTGCTCATTCCCATTTTAAGGGACAGGAAACTCAGGCTCAGGGTGCTTAATGGCTTTTTCCAGCATCACACCCCAGGTAAGGTGACTTGCCCAAACTCAAGCCAGCTGTGACTTGAGAAACTCTTCTCAATAGATAACTCGTGCGCGAGGGTGTGCACATACAAACATGCATGTTTTGTGTGTAAGTGTAGGTGTAGACTGGAAGACAACCTTGGGAGTTATTCATGAGATACTGTCCATTTCAGTCTTTGGACAGAGGGTCTCTCACTGGCCAGGAGTTCACCAGGTACCAAGCCCTAGGATCTCACCGTTCCTCTCCAAGTTCTGGGATCACAAGTGAGCATGACCACACCCAGCCATTTTTTCCTCCTAAGAATCTGGGGATGGAGTGGCAGTTTTCACGCATCACTCTCTGAATGATGGCCATGGCTCCAGACACACAGGCCCCGTAGATCTTCCTAACGTACTTGTGACTGAGTTGCTGCCAGGAGGAGTCCCCAGCCAGGAGGAGTCCCCAGCCAGGAGGAGTCCCCAGCCAGGAGGAGTCCCCAGCCAGGAGGAGTCCCCATTTGGAACTTGGATTCAGCTAGCTGGTACTGGTTGAACCACATTTCTAGATGCCAAGAGCAGTCATTGCCTTAACTGGCACAAAATCCAGACAACCCCTGGGCACTCTTAAGTAGAACTACAGGCATAAAGCTTTCACTGGGAGACAGATTATTTTTTAACCACCTGTTTGCTGTAGCATGTACTGCAGACTGAAGTTTTAGGAGGTAACATAGCACATTAGTCGGTTGCCTGTGTCTCAACCAAGGGGCTCGGCACACCACTTATGGCTGGTGTCTCTCTGCAGAGACCACCCACCTCTCGCTAAAGTTCACAGGTCCCTCTTGTTTGATAGCCAGTTTGTTTGGTGCCCTTTACCCCCTTCCCTTCAGATTCTCTTCCTATGTTAAAGGCTTTCTTTATTTAACCTCATGCCTTTATCAGAAAGTCTCCACTAAGAAGAACCAGAAACCGACCCTGGGCCTATATCACCTTTCCAGTTGCATATGGAAAAAAGATACTCCTTTCAATGTTTTACAATGCTGTATTTCGAAGATGGAGAAAGATAGGTCAGAAGCTAAGAGTACTTGATGTTCTCACAGAGAGCCTGCACTTGGTGGCAAGTGACAACAAGTGACACTGTGGGCAGTTTACAATTGCCTGCAACTCTAAATCCAGAGAGTCTTACACTCTTTTCTGACTTCCATGGACACCCCGACACAAGACAGACAGACAGACAGACAGACAGACAGACAGACAGACACACACACACACGATCATATAGACATAGATACAATACACATGCGTGTGCACACATACACCCATACAATGGCCATACAATGTCATACATACACCCATACAATACACCCATCTCTGCCATTGCTGGAGTTGCCTTATCTTCTCTGAGTTCTGCAACTCAGGGGCATGAACATTTTTTCCCCATATTAACTTGCATTTCCACTTAAAATATAGAAGAAGAGTAGCTATTATCTCCTCCATGTTGGTCAAATGGCCTTTCTGCTAATGACACAATTAGTGAGACGAAACAAGACAAAAAAGGGGGCGGTGGAATCTTTTCAGTTTTACAAAGTCAATGAAGTGGCAAAATTCGCCATGTTTGCTGTGTGTGCAAAATATTCCTCAGTGCTGCACTGTGGTAATGCGTTTTGTGGGGCAGCGATTGCGGCTGTGGAAGCTAAGTTAGAATAACTCGATGGCGGCTTGCGAGATGAACTTTCTGAGATGCTGCTGCCTCCCCATGGTTACCAGGTTTGGTTTGGAATGTGCAGAGTCTCTCTGTCAGCTTTGTCACACCCGGAATGTTTCCCTGCTGTGGATTTCCTTACCTGGCCTCCCTTTGGTACCTTCTCTCTAGACTGCCCCCTGGTTTCCTTCCTAGAATCCTGTTTCCTACTAAGTCTGTAACCATTAAAAACAAAACAAAACAAAACAAAACAAAACAAAACAAAGTACACTCTTCTCAATAGAACCCCCCCCCCCACCCACCCACCTCCCCATCCAGGAAAGTGCTTGTCCCTGCTGCCTTCTGTCCTGGGTCTCTCACTCACAGGTTATAAGATCCCACAAGGACATCTGTTCCTCCAAGGCTTTGCTGGAGCTGCCTGCAGGCTCCGGAGAGTGATTCCAGCATATCCCTTCCCATCTTCTGCCTCCAATAGCATCACATTGGTAGCTCAAATTAGCCATGATGGCGGCCTTTACATGACAGGCAGTGGGCAGCTTTAGAAGTGAGATGTGGGTTTCAGTGGATCTTTTTTGTTAGGACACCACTGGCCTTACTCTGTGCTTCTGACCCCTCTGTCCTGGTCGCCCTCCTCACTTGGAGACACTTCAGCTTTCGGATCACAGTGTTCTACCTTTTTACCCTCCTGATCTGAACAGACCTTGGCACGTATACTAGATTAGCAGTGAGCCAGAGTCCTTCCATGTCCTACCCTGCAAGGGCTTGTCCTGAACAATGAGGGATTGTTCCCCAATCCACACACTTTTCTAGCATCCCAGAGGTCATCAATAAAAGGGGGGAAACCCCCAAACAACCAACACAAAAAATTTGAGTTATAGGTACCAAATTCCATTTTATAAACAGCTCAGAACATCCTTTGTGCAGTGGGAATGCACCCTGTGCAAATCTGGGGAGCATGCTGCCCTGTTTAATTTGGAAGCTCACTAAGGTTTCATTCTTCTTAAAAATCCTCTTTGTCCCTTGAGGCAGGGCCAACCCTGCACTGGGGCATCCATCCATCACCCTCTGGCTGTGCATTCATAGCTGTTGCATTCTGGGGATTTTATAGCCAGGTGAGCATTAGTTTATTGCATTTGGTTTTCTAGTGACCAAATTTCTTTCTTTTCCTTTTCTTTTCTCAAGTGTAGCTCAAGCTGGTCTAGAACTTACGATCCTCCGGCCTCAGCCTCCTGAGTGCTGAGATGTCTGAACCTGTGGATTTTTTTTTATCTTGAGGTTGGAGCTTCTAGATGAGGTTTTAAAAACTATATACAAGGAAATGTGTTTTTTCTTTCACTTCAGGCCAGCAGGGCTGGTGGGGGTGGGGCGGCTGTGACAGGTCTCCAGCAGCTTCGCCATCTCACCTACTAACTTTCTACCTCTCTCCCGAGGACCCTCTGGACACACTTGGTGTCAGGATGGTTAGTTCTGAAACCCCAGGGCAGCTTTGGCAGGCAGCTTCTGGTCTTCCCTTCTTTCACGCCCGTTACCACCTTCTTCTATCTTAGAGAAGCTTCCAGAATCTGGAGGCTCAGTTTTCTCCTCTCTGCCCTTTTACTTATGGCTGCAGAGTGTTCTGTGAACCCTGTAGACGGACAGAGCATTTCCGAGTTCTCGATGCCCCGGGTGCTATGACTCCCTGGAAGAGAAGCTGAGCACTTTCCCCAGGTTCCGACACTATTAGCACACTGGCATCCTGGGCACTGCTGTGCCAGGAGATGACACATGAAGAGTTCACCTAATGGGCCATGCTCCATGCTCGCAGAGGTGTCTGTCTCCAGCTCCTCCACCGGACCAGCTTTTCTAGCTTCTGTTTCTTCCCTTTTCTGTAGTTCACTCTTAGGCAGGCACACTCCACTGCCCCACCCTGCCCCAGCCACCTGAGTTACTGTGCCAATTTTTACCAGGCTCCTGCTTCAGTCCTGCCAGACTCTATTCTCTATCGACAGACAGCCCTCTCCTTCTAGGATCTTCCATCTTTTGATGGCTCCCCTCTTTCCCAGCATGGCTGTGTGCTGAGTGCAGGCTCCTTCTGCAGTGCCCTTCCCTGCTGTGATCTCACACCCCTGCTCAGCCACACTTATCTCCAGAGTCTTTGCTGTTGCTCTCTTCCCTTACTTCCACCTACACACAGGATGGCTTCTTCTCCTTCTGGAGCCTTCCATTTGTAGGTTAAGGAGGACTGCTTAGCCATCCTCTGTAAGGTAGTAGTCCCCTCTGTAAAATAGTAGTCCCCTTTACCCTTCCAACATAATAGTCCCCTCGGTCCCTGACTTTTCAGCATGGCCCTAACAACAGTTGGATATATTCACTGCCGTCTTTAAGGGAGGGACTTGTCTTGCTTAATTTTCCTGGCCCCCCACCCCACGTCCTCCTCCTCCTCTTCCTCTTCTTCCTCCTCTTCCTCCCTCTTTTCTTCCTCCCTGCCGCCTGCCTTCTTCTCTCCTTCCTTTCTTCTATTTGTCACACCTAACATACAACAGGTCAGGGCCAGGTATTGCAAGTTTTGCAGTTGTCAAATATTCATCAGTGGAACTTTATGAAGGACCCCAGAGCTATGCGGACAGCGCCACACAACTTGTTAAAAGGAATATTAATCGCAGTGAAGAGACTTTATTTGCTCTCATAGCCCCTGAACTCTGACTGACACTGCCAGGAAAGTGGCCGCAGACAATGACAAACACACGTGGCTGCATGTCAGCAAGCCTTTTTTTACAGGTTGGGAGCCCTCTCTTTCCTTCGATGGAAACCATACAGGAGCCGCTCTTAGAGCCAGTGTCTGGATTCGGTCTGCAGGCTGTGTTTTGCCAACTCCTGCCCCAAGTGTTTTAAAGGCCTGTGCTGCGTGAAGAAGGGTCAGTGTGGGATGAGTTACATATAGAAAATACCTTTTGTGTACAACCAAGTCTAACCTTAAACACGTGGATCTGAGCCAGTGTGACCCCACATCATGTGGGTACCCCACATCACATGGGCACCCCACATCTACGAGCTTCCACTCACAGCTTTACTGCCCCTCGGGGGACAAAGCTGACAGTGTGAAATTTGGAGCCAGGATCAGGTTTATCCAAAAACTGTGGTCTAGTTGCTCTGCCCACACCCACCATCGACAGGTTAGTACATACATTTTAATAAGAAGAATGCAGGTGGGGGCG
The DNA here is from genome assembly GCA_902729485.2 of Mus minutoides. NCBI lineage: Eukaryota > Metazoa > Chordata > Mammalia > Rodentia > Muridae > Mus > Mus minutoides. The sequence continues at coordinate 2,648,586 of LR749583.1, forward strand.
GGGCTCCAGGTGTTTTCAGCTCTCAGAATCCACGGCTTTTTCTTTCCTCACAACACTTAAATTTCCCGAGCTTCAAGCCCTAGCCTTCATCTTTCTCAGCAAACACATGGGAAAAAAAAAGAGAGAGAGAGAGACCGTGAGACCCCAGGAAGAGCACTCCACGTCCTCCCAGTGAATAAGTTAAACATAACAAATGGAAGCCTGCAAAAGTCGGAATTGTAAAACTAATAGGGCTGTTAAAACCAGCTTCCCTGAAAATTATGCATTGCTTGGTCTGTTTCTTATAATGGCGAAGAGCGAGTCTTGATCGTTCATCAGGGCTCATGCCATAAATTAGGTTTTGAGAGAGGCTGCAAAATTCTTTATGGCCTCATGGGAAGCCACTGTGGCTGACTTTGGAGCCCACTGCTGGACTCCGGCGGTGCCGTGCAGATTGGATCCCTAGGTGAAAGTTTTAAAATGGTAACAAGTTGTCAAATGTTTATCAACGGAATTTTATGAAGGACTAAAAAGTTATGTGTGCGGCACCGCACAGACCGTTAAGGGAGTAATAACAGCAATAAAGAGACTTTATTCTCATCAAGACTTATGTGGCAGCTAGCTTTCCTCCCCAAACTCCGTTAATGGAGGCTGGGAGAGTTGAATAACTCAGACCTGGAAGGAGAAACGCTTGAAGCATTCGACAGCAAGCCGTGGTATGTGTTGAGCAGGCTGTAATGGTTAGGAAAGGAGTTAGCTCTCCAGATATGTAGATCCTGCTGTACCTCCAGAGATGCTCAGACTTGAAGCCTGGCTTCGCAAATGTGTGGCTAGAAGGTTCTGCTCGGAGCGGGAAGACAGTGGGCTTTGGGCTCAGAACAAGTGGGCTCGGTTTCAGATCTTCCCCCAATGTCTTTGTGTTCTTTCTCCACCAAAGTTCTCTTCTGCATAAAAGGAAGGTTGGGAGTGAAGATCTACCTTAACGGGTTTATTGTAACCTTTAAAAAATGAAGTGTGTGGGTACAATGTACATATGGAGTTTGGAGCAAAAAATAAAACTTTCATAGTCGGGCGCAGTGGGATGGGCCTGTGATCTTACGGCAGGCGGAGCCTGAGACAGGAGGATGGAGGTCAGCTTATTAAGGTCAGCTTGGGCTTCATACAAGACCTCTGGGAACGATAATAGTAAAAATCTTATCTCTTTACCCTGGTAGGGTTAGGGTCACTTCCCCCTCCCTCTGCCCCTCCCTCTTTCTCTCCCTTGATCCCTCCTCTCCTTCCTCCTCTTCCATCTCTTCCTTTTCTTCCCGCCCACACCTCTGCCTCACTTTGCCCATTTACAGCACTATGTAAGGGGTAACCAAGATATCTTGCACGAAGAGCCCAGTGCACCATCAAAGGAGGGCTGGAGGGCTTCTGGCAGGACAGGAGCTTTCCTTGAGAGAGGTGCTGGCTCTGAACATGGCTGAACTACATCTCCAACAATCCCTTTCGCTGTGGGTATATGGCCAGGATTTGGGGGATGGGGAGTGAGATAGGGAGGGTATCTCTTTGTGGCTCACTCAACTTGTCACCGTGGTCTTGGCCTGATGCAGCTGTGGGGTCTGATCTTGCTCCCTCTTGTTCCCACTTGCTGGTGGCTCCCCCTTAAGCCAGGTGTGTGTCTTGCTTTGTGGCCGCTGCAGAACACGCGACTATGGCTCTGGCATCCTGCCTGAGGCCTCCCGAACTGGCCTGGGTTTCTGCCCATGTCCAAACGCTCTGACTTCAGCTTGTGGGTTCTTTCTTGTCTTTATCCTCCTCGCTCCACATCCATCCCTCATCAGAGCCACCACTCCTGTGGGCCCTAGCATGAAACACAGATGTAACAGCCTGTCAGAGACCGCGTAGGTCACGTGCAGTCTTTGGAATGGACACATCGTTGTGTGTTCACCCTTACACTCAGTACATCCGGGAGTCATAGGCTTTTCTTCCTGACTCTGAGAGAACACCATCTCAGTCCGGTCTTGCTGTGGCAGCTACAGTACCACAGCCTGGGTGGCTTGAAAGAAGAGCATTTTGTTTCTCCAAGCTCTGGAGTCTAGAAGTCTGAGGCCTGGGTGCTGGTGTAGCCAGGTTCTTGAGAGCGCCTCCTCCTGCTTGCAGATTCGAGTGTCTCCATCCTCACGTCTCAGGGAAAGGGCAGCCCAACTCTGTCCTCTCCCCATGCCATTTGTGAGGCCTCCCCATCCTGACCTTATGAATCTGAAATACCCCTCCACGTAAGTTATCACATTTTGGTCCCAGGGTTGCAAAAGTAACAGGTGCAGATCCCAGACCCCCAATTCTTAAAACTATCACACCAGAAGCTGAGAATTTCAACATGTAAAATTGAGTAGGGGGTGGGGGGGTGGGGCGGGGCACCAGTTAATAACTGATGCTCACTGGACTGAGGCACACAGGTAGCAGGTGGTGACCCCATTAAAGTTGACCAGTTGTGGAAAGAATCTTTACCTCACTCTAACTTGGCTCTTTCCCTGACACATCAGATGGAGAATCCCAGCGTGCCTCCTTAGCCTCCTAAGGATGAGAAAGAATGAGGAATCTGCAGGCTCAAATCAGCTCTAGGTTCATGGCTACTTGCCATCCACTTAGTTGCCTTTCCTGAGTCACAAGCCACACAAACGGTACTCAGCACCTCCGGACCAGTACCGTGCACATGGCACAGGACTGCGCGCGCAAGCTCACAGAGCTAATTCTAACATGGCAGGTAATTTATATCGGGCACCACAGGTTTTTTTTTTTTTTTTTCTTTCTGATGTATTTCCCCTGCCACCGAAAGAAGGGAGTGCGGCTTTGAATTCGCCTGGTTGAATTTCAACAAGTCGGTTTAAATGCCTCATTTAGCATTTTGCAGCAGCTTGTGTGTGGTAGGGCCAAAGAAAGGCAAAGTTTTCCAAGCTTGAAACAGGGAGAACTGAAAGTCATCCGAAGGGTTCCAAGCTGGCGACGTGTAAGAGGGACGCTTCTGGGACGTGAAGAGGCGGAGGCTGGAGCTGAGGAGGCCGAGGTTGGAAGGCCATGTCCAGCCTGGGGTGAGATCTGGCTTTGCATTCTGCTGGTAGACCCTGTGAGGAGAGACCTACACGGCTCTCAAGGCTTCTGTTCTCTGGATGTGAGGCTTAGCATGCCGCAGTGGCTCATGGCTCTTCTTTAAAGTTCAAGACTCTTTGTTTTGGAATGTTTGTGCTAGGTCGCCTTCCCTAGGGGTCTCACACCAGTCCCAGTTTCATGTCTTTGCTGTGATAAAAGCATTCTGATCACAAGCAGTCTGGGGAGGAAAGGGTTTATTTCAGCTTACAGGCCACACAGACCGTTATTGAGAGCAGCCTGGGCAGGGGGTCAGGCTTCATGCCGGAACTGAAAGACTGGCCTGTTTGTCATTCTATGCAACATTACCTCTGACCAGGGGAGAAAGAACAGGGTACTGCTGCTTCCGGTATCAATCACAGGTTCATGCTTTCTTATACAGCCCAAGGCATCTTCCCAGGGAATGGTGCCACCCACAGTGGGCTGGGGTCTTCAAGACAGTCCCCCACAGCCATGCTCACAGGACTAGGCAATCCTTTACCTGAAACTGCTCTTACAGGTGACGCAATGCTGTGTCAAATTGACAGTTGAGACCAACTAGGGCAGGCACTTTACAGACTGAATATTGCCCTCTCCTTCTAACAATGATGAGGTCTCTGTCCTCTTTGTTATCTTCTCTTCCTCTCCTCATGTCCCCCCTTTCCTTCATCTCCCCCTCCCCGCCCCTCTTTGTTTTTTCTCTCTCTGTTATTTCTAATTTTTCTCCCTTCCCCTCCTCCAACCTTTTTCCCTCTTCTCAATTTGTTTGGCATAAGATGGTAGCAATTTCCAGAATCATAACTAGCCCTGACTCTGTGAAGAGGAAGATACGCGGTTTTGCTTTGTTTCTTTCTCTGGAAGTCTAAGCATTCAGCAGCCCTCCTTTAGGTCCCAGTGGCTGACAGTGGCCCTTCTGCCCATTCTTATATTAACTGCTGGAGTTCTTTAACTGGCTGAGAAGGACTGTGACACAGTTTGGAATCAATCAGATCGACTATTTTTTTCTGAATCATGTAGTAAGAGGATTATAATGAGTTGAGCCTAGATACTGGGAAACCCCAACGACATCCACCATTGTCCCATATTTCACAGGTTTCTTTTGGGAGCAGGAGGTAAAAATCTGGCCAGAGTGGGGGTTTGTCTTGCTCTCCTCTGGAGGACAGACCAGGCCTTTGTGCTGCCTGGACCCTCATATACTTTATTGTGCATTCTCCATTTTTTTGATTAGTCCCTGCAGGCTGTGGGGGTTGGATTCTGCGTCTACACACAGTGCCTGCCACACTTGTGTTAAGTGGCTTTTGCATTGACATTATCCAGCATGGTTGGATAATCAATCAGAATGATTGCTAATTGCTCTTCTCCCTCCTTCTAAACCATTAGATGCTGCTTGTCAGCCTTCTCCAGGACTGACCTCTCTCCTGCTGAGGCCACCTTCCTTTCTGCCTTTCTCCTTTGGTGATGTAGAGATCCCACAGGCCACAGAGGAAACACAAAACCCCTGGGTCCCATTCAAGACCCTGTGAAAAGGTCTCAAGAATTTGGGTCTTCAAAAACCACTTCTGTGGTGAATTTAAGGCAGAGAGAAAACACACAGTGTCAGTCTTGGCTAGTGACAGGGTGCAATGAACCCAGGATCAGATCACAGGAAGATGGAAGGGGCTAGATGGGCCTGGGAGTCCAACAAAGGGATTTCATGGTAAGCACCATGGCTGTGTGTGTGTGTGTGGCAACACGTCTTCCCAGAGCTGTGCAATGGAAGGATACAGGCTGAGCCTTCCATAGCTCCAAATGCTATCATGGTGGAGGGAAACCCATGGATGGTACGTCCAACAGTTATTCTAGATTGGAATGTGTGACTGCTGTGGCAGACGTATCTTCTCAGTTTTGATTGTTCTTGAAGACTTAGCTTCTAGAAAATTCTAGCTCAAAATTCTGTAGTCACAGATGGTCTTCAGCAGGGAACCGAATGTCTTAAATGGAGGGTAGAATGGGAGGAAGAAGGCATGCTAGATCAGTTAGTTCTCTGACATGTGTGTCCAGGGCTTAGGGCTATGTTAAGGGGTGGTTTGGACACCATGATGGTTTGTTCCCTTTAGCCCGCACACAGACAGCAGTGATATTGAGAATATAGAAGTAATACTGAGTGATCAATACACTGGCTTTGGACAAGTGCTGTGAGGAAACTGTGTGTTGGTCATTTGTCAAAATGTCTTGGGTGGGGAACAGAAGGGAATAGTACCGTGCAGGCAAAAGTTCAACTGCAGGCTGTTTGGGAGGCGGAGGCCATGTTTTGTTTTGCTTGCCTATGTCTTTGGTATAAGTACTCCCATCATGGTTGACCTCAAGCTGTCGCTGTGGCTAGGAGTTGGGAAGAGCTTCCCATGGCGTAAGCTGAATCTGGCACGCCTCTGCCCGGTTCCAACTTACTTTCAAAAGGACAAGGACTTTGAGCTAGGGACATTTGGCAGAGATGTGAACACTACAGGGTTCCAGGGGAAGTCTTTCAGGCAGGGGACACATCGTAAGAGCCAAGACCCTGAAAGGCAAGCAAACTTGCTGTGTTCTCCTAACACACAAGGTTAGGGGAAGGGGGACTTGAGTTTGGAAACTGAAAGCCGGATAAGAGGTGAGAGTCACGTGCAGAGCCTTGAAGGCCGTTCTGAGGAAGATTCCACGTGCAGAGCTGATTCCATTAAAAAATGTGAATGGAAGCTGTATTGGCTATTTTTCTCATGGCTGTGACAAGTGAAAGCTAAGGAACGGGTTGAGCCCATCATGGCAGCAAAGGCATGGAGTAAGCGAGGCAGTTGGTCATACTGCATCATGGTCAGGAAGCAGAGAGAGATGAATATTTGATTCTCTTTCAGACCTCCAACTCCAGCCCATGGAGAGGCGACATCCCCATTCAGGGTATATCTTCTGCCTTAGTTAACCCAGTTTAAAGACACCCTCACAGATATGCCTGTGGCTTCTTTATACAGAGACTTTATATCCTGTCAGGTTGATAGTCAATATTATGCACCTTATCTTTCATCATGCAAACTTGAAGTAGAGGATCAGCTATGTCTGTGCAGTGGGAGGCTGCCTTTAAACAGACACAGGGGCTGTGTGGCTGTGTGGCTGTGTGGATGTGTTGCTGTGTGGCTGTGTAGTGTGTGATCGTCTCAGAGCAGAATATGGAGAAGGAAAGCTGGCTTTGTTGATTTATTCTCTAGGTTTTGACTGACTCTCCATGCTGATTAAAAACCAATTTGCACAAGACCCAGCTCTCTTCATGCAGGAGATACATGTTAATTAAACCAACAGTGGTGCCTTGGTATCACTGAATGAAGCCAGAAGGAGGATGCCAGAGAACGGAGATTGCAACGAACCTCAATCACTCGCTGAACGTGTGGCTAAAAATTAGCCACTCTCTCTAGCTTTTGAAACTTGGTCCAGGTTATAGAGATGTCAAGTTGACACTTACCCCTCAGAGATGAGAGTCGGCTAGCCCGTGACGCATGTTGGGATCTTGAACTGTCACATTTATTCATTTCCTTTGATCAGGGACTCCCACTCACCCACTGAAGTGGGCACCATCTGGCACCTTCACGCTCACACAGGACATTTTAAGTGCAAGAGTATGAAGTGAAGATTCCTCAGGGAGGGTCACTTCCCTCCTCCTCCCGATGATTTCCTTTTGCCCTTTCTCCTACTCTCACTAAGGAAAAAGTGAGTATTGTTTAAAGGAGGGCTATAGGAAAATTATTTGTGTTGACAGAAAGCCAATGTCAGCATTTCATTACCCACCACACAGACTAAAGATGTTCTTGGAAGTGGAAAATTCAACTGAAGAATTGCCTTTATTAGATAGCTGGTGTGGCATTTTCTGGATTGCTGATTGATGTAGGAGACCCAGTCCACTGTGGGTGTTACCATCCTTAGGCAGCTAGGCATGGACTAAATAAGAAAGGGAGCTGAGCAAGCCAGAGGGGAGGAGGCAGGAAGTGGCTTTTCTCTGTGGTTTCTGCTTCAGTTCCTGTTTCCAGGTTCCTGTTGCAGTTTCCATTTAAGATGGACTCTTAACATGTAAGATTTAATAAGCTCTTTCCTTTCAAGTTAGCTTTGATTAGTGTTTTATCACAGCAACAGAAAGCAAAGTAGAGTCTTTACTAAGGCTTCACAAGACAGCTGTGCAGTGTGCTGAACACCTGGTACACTCAGTTAAACACTGGAGCAACCCTGTTAGATGGGAGCCTTATTACACACCCTTTATGATTGTGCTGCTGCCACAGAATACTTGACACTGGTAATTTATCAACAGAAATTTATTTTCTCATAGTTCTGATGTTGAAGAATGTGGTATTGACATGCCCTAAACCAGTTAGAGTCTGGTGTCTGCTTTCTGGATGACACCTTGGCTGCCTAGTCCTCTGGAAATGATGAGCCCACATGGTGTCCCCACACAGAAAAGCATGGAAAAGAGAGAGAGAGAGAGAGAGAGAGAGAGAGAGAGAGAGTGTATGTGAGAGAGAGAGAGAGAGAGAGAGAGAGCGAGCTCAACTAGTTTTTGATGGTCTAATCTCTTTGTAAGGGTGGTCTCCTCTCTGTTTCTCCTTTTTTTCCCCGTCTTTGCTATGACTGTCCTTTGTTTTATTTTTTGTTCTGAGGATTAAACCCAAGGCTTCATGCAGGCTAGAAGAATATAATAACACTAGACTTCATCTCAAGCCCATTTTAAAAAATGCCATCTCTAATGTTCTAAAACCGTTGGTGTTTCATGGAGCTGTCCTTAGAGTCCCTAAACCCAATCTCCCCAATTTTTATTTTACTTTATTTCTGTGTGTGTGTGTGTGTGTGTGTGTGTGTGTGTGTGTGTGTGTGTGCATATGTGTGTTATGAGTTCACACAGGCCTGGATCATGCATGCAGACACCTATGGAGGACAGAAAAGGATATTAGATCCCTTGGAGTGGTTGTGAGCTACCCAACTTTGACACTGATAACTGAATTTTGCTCCTCTGTAAGAGCAGCAAGTCCAACCACTGAGTCATCTCTACTGTGCCCCACAGTTCCCAACACCCATTTATTGCTGCCTGCCACCATCTTCCACTGAGCTCTAAAGGGAGCCCTGAAGAAGTGGGACACGACTTTGAGGACTCAGGGGATTCTTACTACATGGAGAGCCGACACCCAGTCCTGGTAGATCTTGATGACTCCACAATCACCTGACACAATTCTGTTTATGGATGGCCGTCCGCATCCTCTGAGCTCATGTGAATAGGACAGGCACTTAGTATACGTGCACCCTTACTATATTTCATCCTTACCATAATGCACCCTTACTACACGTGCATCCTTACTATGGATGCATCCTTACTATATGTACAGCCTTACTATAGGTACCCATTCCATTCCATTCCATTCCATTCCTTTTTTTTTTTTTTTTTTTTGGTTTTTCGAGACAGGGTTTCTCTGTATAGCCCTGGCTGTCCTGGAACTCACTTTGTAGACCAGGCTGACCTGGAACTCAGAAATCCACCTACCTCTGCCTCCCAAGTGCTGGGATTAAAGGTGTGTGCCACCACACCCGGCTCATTCCTTTTTCTTCACAAGTCAAACCTAGTCTTTTCCAGCACATTCCTTTCCCACGTGGTTGGAAACGTCCTTGCCATTTTCTGTACTCCCAAGTCACCCCGCCCCCTGCATCTCCTCTCTCTGTCTTCTGTCTGTTAATCTCCTTGTCTGTCATCTCTCTCTATCTCTCTCTGAAGCAGAAAGGCCACAGAATTTCATGAACATCCCTCAAAGATGCTCACTTTGTACTCACTGTTTGCAGCCTGTGGCCTCTGTTCTGTGTGACCATCTGAAGGTCAAGCCATAGCCCTTAAATTCTATGCTTGGCAAAGCATTCGTCTCTGCCTCGGTTGGCTCATAAATACACAGCATACAATAGTGGCCACAAATAGGCCTGCATTAAAAACTCCTTGATCAAACTTGCTCACACCACTTACAAACTCATACTGATGGACACGCGGCACTGTCCATTGACCTTTATTGTCTGTAAAACATGGATATAACTATTCTTTATATGGACACTTGGAAGCACAGTAGGAACAAAGTGTTTAGAAGCTAGAGAGGAACTTGTCAATAAAAAGCAGAGGACATCTGGGCAGTGGTGGTACATGCCTTTAATTTCATCATTTGGGAGGCAGAGGCAGAGGCAGGTGGATTTCTGAGTTCGAGACCAGCCTGTTCTACAGAGTGAGTTCCAGGACAGCCAGGGCTACACAGAGAAACCCTGTCTCAAAAAACCTAATAATAATAATAATAATAATAATAATAATAATAATAATAATAATGATAGCAGAGGACAGCCCCCTATTTAGGAGCCTCACAAAACACAAGTGGGACTAGACAATGATATTTGATACTTTCCTCTGACACGTTAGTGTCTTAGCCTAATGCCGCTGTGACTGATAACTGAGAAAATCAACTTCAAGATAGGAAGACATGGACTGGTGCGATGGCTCACTGTGTGTAAAGATGAAGACCTGAGTTCAAGTCCTCACCATCCATGTAAAGAGCAGGCATGTCTGTGCCTGTACCCCAGTGCTGGGAGAGATGTGTGGAGACAGGAAAATCACTGGAGCTTGAAGGCTATGAGCCTGGTTTGAGGCTCAATGAGAGACTTCAGGGAGCAAAGTGGAGAGTGATTGGCCTGGCCATGAAGGGAGGGAAGGAGGGAGGGAGGAAGAGAGAGAGAGGGAGAGAGGGAATCAGTCCACAGTCATTGCCCGGTTGCCCACTGACTTGTGAATCCATCATGTGGCCCATGTACAGATGAGCTTAGAGTCTTCATAACACAGTCACTTCCCAGAGACCCCACTTGGAACATCACTGCACTGAGGCCCTAGGCTTTACCACATGAGCATTCTGGGTAATGGATAACAGCCTTAACTAGAGCCTTCAGTTGGTGTCCACTGTGAGCACTTCCCTTAGGTTCCACCCTGGGTGGTGACTTCCAGTTGCATAGGTTCTCAGAAGTCAGTTTTGTCTTCCATAAATGGAAATGTGAGGCCATATGTATGTTAGGAAGGGCATTTCCTTGATGAACATAGATCTTAATGCAGTGCTGGGACTCACATCAGGGAATGCTGGAATTAAAGGATGCAATGTACTCAGTGCTATGTGGAACATTATAAACAGTCTCAATGAGGCCAAATGTCCTCCCCCTCCCCCTCTTCCTCTTCCTCTTCCTCTTCCTCTTCCTCTTCCTTTTCCTCTTCCTCCTTCTCCACCTCTTCACCTTATGGGGGCAGACCAATTGGATACTGCAATGATAAGAGATACTGGTTAACTAATGGACTAGATAGGGAGTCAGGAAAGGAGGCTGTGTTCAAAGACGACGTTTTACCAGAAGTTATGTCATCCGCATTTCCCTTAAAAATGGACTTTATTTTAAAAATTTTGTATATGACAGTTGTCATATACATATGCCATATGCCAGATAGATAGATAGATAGATAGATAGATAGATAGATAGATAGAGAATGCATAGGCACTTGCATGAGGAATCCAGGGGAGGATGTCTTCCTCTATCGCTGTCTACCTCATTCCTCTGAGATGGGGTCTCTCACTGAGTCTGAAGCTTGTCATTTCAGCCAGGCTGGCTGGCCACTGAGCCTCAGAGAGCCACTTTTTCCTCTCTCCACCCGACTCCATGCTTGGAGATTTGATCCCAGGGCCACAAGCTTTCACAGCAACCTCTCCTACCTACCGAATCATCTCTCCATCCCTCAAAACCAATGCTTGATGGTTGACTCCAACAGTTTCACGATTATTTATTGATATCTAAATATATTAAAAATTGGCTGCACAGGGCTGTCTGAGGGATGTGGGATTCTGACCCACCTTCTTTGTGCCAGAAATGAATTGATGTAATTTAAATATTTTGTCTAAAAGTTATTTGGCCTGGAAAATACCAATCTAATTCCCCCACAAGTAAGAAAATTAGAAGGAGAGAGATCTAATCAGTGAGCAGAATATAGCCTCAGAAAATGTGTATCAGCATATACCTTAACGAAAGTAGAATAAATCTTGGAACTTTAATATCCCCCTTTCTTGGACCTAAATAGGCCCCCTTGGAAAACTATTTTATTGTTTCTCATTAAATTAGAATTGTGCTGAGGTACCACTATCTACCGTTTTCTATTATTATTAATGTAAAAAAAAACCCATTGTGTATTCAGCGTTTCCCTGGTTAAAGCCCACAGAAAAAGCCTCTCCCCTTCCACGCTTAACTCTGGCTCATTTTTAAACAAAGTTCCCTCTTTTTTTGTTTACATCTGCATTTAAAGCCAGCGATTGTTTCTAGTGACAATTAAGGAAATGTAATGTATGGGTGCAGTCCCTGCTCTGTTAATTTACCAGCTCGTGTCGAAGACGCCGGGGAAGAGTTACGGAGGGGAGAAGGGCCTCATTAACCTCAGGAGGATGTGGTCATCGCTGGGAAACAGAACTTGGAAGCATCATTTTTCAAAGCTAGGGCAGCTTGGTAGTGCATTAGAGAGCAGACACTCAGGCTTCCCCGCCCCAGGTGAGGTGGGCGGCCCAGGCAGGGACGGAGCTGACGGTTCCTCAGGTCTTAACAGGGCCTTTGTTGTTTCTTGGTGGTTCTCAATCAGGCTGCACTGCAGTGCCTTATCACCCTCATTTCTTCAGGAAACAGATGCTGGGTAATCCTGGGCTGGCACACCAGTGTCCTGGTGGCACATCTGGCCTATAGATGTATGGCAGAAAGTGTAGGTAACATGGTCCTGATGACAGCAGTTGCTGGGGTTCCCTCTGTATGGTTTCCAAGTGCAGCAGCCATGACTTTCCCTGGAGAGACAAGAACAAAGGGATGCTCACCCCAGCCAAGGAGCCAACAACACACCAAAGAAATGGCCGCATTCACGTCTCGATTCATGAACCAGGGAGTTTACTGGGGTAACTCAGGGCACCAGTGAGGGTCACTTACAAGAGCATGAGTATGACAAGGTGCATGCTTTACCGAGAAGCCTGGTCACAGCATGGGTGATGCCTCATGAGTGCTGCCTCTTAGAGCCCTTGGCCCCAGTTACAGGCATGTTTACCCAAGAGTCCTCTCTCCCAGAGATTTTTCACTTTTTACATAACACTACGGGAAGGCCTTGTGAATCTCCTACCTTTCCAAGCTTCCGAGCTTCTGGATCTTAGATTCTGTCCTCCTCCCTCTGGGAGGGCCTATTTCAATTCTGAAATAGCTCTGCCTTGCCATCCACTCCCAGAAGCTCCTTGGTCCTTTGGAGAAAGCTTTCAATTTCTGCATGCAAAGCCCCATGGGTCACAACTATTATGGTCTGTGGCCTGGATGGATCTTGTACATTCATCTGTTAAACTCCTCAAAGTTTTAAGAAGTGAGGCTTCTGAAGTGAGCCAAGCCCTCATAGAAAGGGGAGGGACTTTTAAAAAGGATTCAAGGGAGTATTTGCATCCCTCCCACCATGTTGGATGTAGAATCTGTGTTTTAATGAGGAAGCTATGTTCAAGGCTCCATCTTGAATTAATCCCCAAGCTCTCAGGGGTGCATGGTGACACCTTCACTCTGGACACTTCTGTTCTTAATAAATAAGCCAGTCTCAGGTATTATGGTCTAGCAAACAAGAATGGGCTAAGATACCATGAAAGGGCACTGCTTCTAAGTTAGCAAAGTCAAGAAAAATGGGGAGATTTTTCCAGTCCCCACAAAGTTGTCAGAAGCCTGCGACCCTCATGAGCTTCTATGCTGCCTCCCTGCCAGAGTCTCTTCATCTCATCTGCTGCTTTCAACTGTGCTCACTTATGGTTAGCCATGTGGGTCCCCTTGTCCTGGCATTCATGAGCCACTTTGTGGCCTCTGTGGTTGTAGTTCAAAGCCAGCTCCAGTAGTGTGGCTTTTCCTGGCTACCCCTTTAGGACTTATAGGACTTACTAGACTCCATGCCAGCGCTTGCTTACCCCACTCTAGTGTATTTGATCAGGAATCCATTTCTGCCTGTGTCCTCTAAGACTGGGAGTTTTGTGAGCGCAACAGCTTTATCCCTCCCCCTCTGTTTTTATATCTCTTACAGAGAGTGGGTGCTCAACCAATGTGTCTATGGTGAAAACATGATTGGCTCAGAGGCTGGAACGTAGACCCTGTGGGTGAGAGATGATGCTGGAGTATATATATCCCAAACAGTGTAATAATGGCACATATAGCAAGGAGGTAACCAACAGCTGTGTAATTGGGTTTAAGATCTTCTCAATGGGAGGGACTTCATTCTGGTACTGCAAACCTAGCACACTACCTATTGCTGCTGAGGTTATGGGTCTTAAATCAGAACCTACTGCTGTCATTCCCTAAAGCATTATGGTTTCTAACTGCATTCTATATGCTCATCCTTCTACCCACAAATAAGTTTAGCTCTCACCTCTCAACAGAGAAGCTTCATTTTGCAGCAGATGGTGGCCATCTCAGAAAGTCATAACTGGTCAGAATGCAGAGAGTAAGTGACCTGGGGTTCCCAGTCTCCAACGTATGCCTGTATACCACACTTCTGCACCAAAGGCTCAGGACAGGGCACAGAAGATTGTAAGAGCCAGAGGACCAGGGTTCCTCCCATGAGATAGTGTCTCCTATATGTACCAGCGAAGCTGCACCCAGCAATTCTCAACAGGACGGTTGTCCAGACAAGATCTGAAAAGTGGAAATGTCACTTGCTGACATGGATGGGGGAAATCTCACAAGGTCGCACCCCTAGATGAAGAGCTACAGTCAATGAATGGCTGTGGAGAGAGAGAGCATTGGGCTTCTCTCGGGATGAGCATCCCGCTAGGTTATACAATCCCAAGTAGTCAACTTTAACACATATGAGCAACAGTAAACAGACTCAGCAGGTTCTATTTATATGTATATACGCACATAACAGTTATAATTGAAGAATAAGAGACCACAAATCTGAGAGGGAGACAGGTGTGGGCATGGGAGGAGATGGAGGAATACAAATGATATAAATACAGTACTCATATATGAAATTATCCAAGTACCAGTTTATGAAAAAGAATGTTAAAATTGAGTTAATTTGTAAGAAATATGTAAACCATGTTAATATAGCTTTTAAAAAAATTCTGCTATAACTGTTCATTAAAACAACATACATGTACAGTGAATGCAACAATATACAAATATCTGTATTTTCCTTTATAATTTTAACATTTGCTTTTAAGATGGGGTATACGTATTGGGTTTCATTATGTTGTTTTAAGTCATAGATGTCATTATGTTTTTTTTTAAATGTACCCTCTCCACCACATAGGTGACATTTGATTACAATAAGTGTCAGTATTATTTTCAGTATCTACTTAATGCACAGGGACGTGTAACCGCTTCTCCTGCCCATGCAGGATCCTCGCCATACCTTGGGGACATCGGGGTTATTGTTGCAGGTTGCTGGTGGAGCTGCGTTCTCAAGCTGAGCTCAACGTTACAAAACTTCTTTGGCGAGAGGAGTCAGGCAGACTCTGCTTTGAGGCCCAGGGAGGAGCGAGTCACAGGATTTCACTCCGGCGAGCCCTGTGCTATATACTTCAGTTAGTGCATGCAGCCTGTAAATAAGTTTCAGAGGCATAAAAGCTTCAAAACTAAACGAAAAGGAAAATTTAATAACCAGCAGACTTTTTAGATTGTGCACTAAATAATCAGCTTTTCATTCAAAGAAAGGGGAGGAGAGAGGCAGAGTTTGTAGACATACATAACAAATTAAAACCTACTATCTTGGGTGTAAATTACCTCAGGAGCCAAGCAATGCTGCTCACATCAGGTCTCCTGCAGCCAGCCATCTTGCCTGGGAGATTGAGCATATGTCGGCATCAGCGAGGCAGGTAGATACCCGATGACTGACGGGCAGAGCCAACACATGCCACGGTCACACACACCCCACCTTCTGCCCACTGTGCTATGTCTGTGGTCACATGCCTGCAAAATGTGTTCACAACGATCCTACCAGGGCTCAGGGGTTGAGGAAGAGAAGCCATCACAGTAGTGGATGCTTGAGATCCTAGCTATTCAGGTGGCCCAGGGAGAGAGATCGTAAGTTCAAGTGCAGTCCAGGTCATAGAGTAAGTTTGAGGCCAACGTGGGCAACTTGGTGAGACCCTGCCTCAGAGCATGAAGCAAAAAACCAACCAAACAAACAACAACAACAACAACAACAACAAGATGGGTTGGGAAGAAGCCCAGGGTTCTTGTTAGCTTAGCATGCACGGAGGTCGAGTTCTCAGGTTGGCTCGTCACAGCAGCAGCAAGGGAGTGAGAAAGGGGGTCCTTTCCAGAGAGAGTGCACCCAATGTGGACGCACCCCTTGCCTTGCATTTCTCGGGCTTGATGAGGACTCAAGGGACAGACAAAACTGGTTCTGATTTGGCACCAGGCGATGAGAGGACAATGGAGTCAGGAAGACATCCCAGGACAGATAGCGACAGAAGGCTCCATTCCCCTCCGATGAATGAGAAGTCCTATCCAGCAAGGCCTGCCTGGAAAATGACCACAGAGCAGAGAGAAGCACAAACCACAGAGCCTGTCTGTCCCTGGAAGTGTCTCCCCGGTTGGTTTGAGGCAGGACAGCGGGGAGGGATGGAGGGTCCTCACACTCTCTGTCTATGCCACACCCGGCTTGCGGTTAGACAGGAGACTTGAGTCTCCGGAGCTGTCAATCCGTCACTTTCTAATGGTATCAGATTTGTTTTTAAAAAATTCATGCTGTGGGTTTTGAGGAAGTGATTGTATCTTCAGAAGTTTGTCAAAGATGGCATCTGATAGATTCTTTTTAATGGACAGCCTGATGCTTGGGTATTTTACCCGTTGTGATAGCACATTTTGTGGAAGGAAAAAAGGGTGCAAGTCAGAGGTTTATGATCTAAATTTTAGTTTGTTTTATCTTTTGTTGCTTTGAAAAACAAATTTCCACTCAGCGGTTGCTGTCTCTTTCCAAGTGTTTCTGAAACTTTTACGGGAGGGAGAATTGTCTTTCTTATGCTTGATTGAAGAATGTGTGGAATTAACGTTTAAAATCAGCAGTTCCTTGAATTGAAGAACAGTGAATGCTAAAGTATATCATGGATTATTATACATGCAATTTGCATAAAAGTTTGAGAGAGTCAGTGCAGCGGTACCGGAGTGCCACTTAGAACCGTCACACGTGACCGAAGGCTGCAACGAGCACACTCGCTGTGCAGACCTCCTGTTAGCTAATTATATTTAACATAAAAATCCCCCCAAACAAATCATTATCACCCAATGGAGCGGACGCCCAGTCCCATATCCGTCACTGGATAAGATGAACACTAAACACAAATCTGCAAACACAGCAATTCCAACCAAAACCCTTGCGTTTTTGAGAGTAAAGTCTAAGTTTGAGTATTTTGTTGTTTCTGGGACTGTTCCCTGAGAATACAATGGCAGTGTGATCTGTGCAGAGACTCAGAGCACAAGGGTAGCTCAATGGTTAGATACCCAGGATCCAGGCCAGCAAATCCCAGCAGCAGCCACAGCCACAGCCACCTCAGGGTGTCTGTCTGTCTAACTTATTGGACTTCTGGACAAAGTTTTGTGTGAGGATAGGAACTGGTGGCTGGAAAGAGTCAGAGGCCAGTCAGAGTCACTGCTAAACATTCTCCAGGGCAGCACTTCGCAACCTTCTTAATGTTGCAACCCTTTAATACAGTTTTTTTATTCTGTGGGTACCCACAACCACAAAATTATTTCGTTGTTACTTCACAATTGTGATTTTGCTACTGTCATGAATCATAATGTAAATAGCCGATATGCAGGAGATCTGATATGTGACTCCTGTGGGGGTTGGGACCCACAGGTTGAGAACCACTGCTCTAGAGGAAAAGTTTTAAAAGACATTTGTTTGTTATTACTGTCATTTTATGTGTGCAGGAACATGTCATGGTGCCCGAGTGGAGGTCAGGAGAGAAGCCTGTGGAGTCAGTTCTATCCTCTTTCCTCCTGTGGACACCAGAGACTGAAGTCAGGTCACCTGTTTGGATGGTAAGCACCTTTACCCTCTGATCCGCACTGCCAACCCTAAAATGTATATCTTATTATATGTAATATATAATAATTTATATATTTTATTATATGCAATATATTGAATGTCATTAGTTAATGCAAGAGATTTACACTCAAGAGAAAAATGAAAGATTTTACATACCTAGAGGAAAGATACAAATTAGAATGTATTGTAATTACTCATGTCTGATAGTCTGTGACATTAGCTACCTTTCTGGCCTCCTTCTCTCCCTCCCTCCTTCTCTCCCTCAGTCCCTCTTTCCCTAACAGCCTTCTCTCCATTCCTCCTTCCTTCTTTTCCTCCCTCCCTCCTTCCTTCCCTCCCTGTCTTCCTTCTTCCCTCTCTCTTTCCCTCCCTCCTTCCCTTCTTCCTCCTTCGCTCCCTCTCCCCCTCTCTCCCTCTTTCCTTCCATTTCTCCCTTTCCCTCCCTCCCTCTCTCCCTCCTTTCCTTTTCCCTCCATCCTTCTCTCTCTCACTCCATCTTTTGTCCCTTCCTCTCTTCTTTCCTTCCTGTCTCTTTCTTTCTCTCATTTCCTATACATATTTACTACAAACAAGACTATATCTTTCTTTGACTTTTTGAGGGGTTCTTTTTTTATTTCTGGAAAATCCTGTATATAAATTCTCTTCTCGGTGCTGGGAGCCCTTCTGTACAAGGTGTGGACTTGTACAGACTCTGTGCATGCAGCCACAGTTTCTGTGAATCCATATGTGCCTCAACCCTGTTATGTCTAGAAGGTCTTTATCTCCTTTTTGTCTTCCATTCCCTCTGGCTCTTAAAACCTTCCTGCCTCCTCTTGTGCAAAGTTCTCTGAGACCCGAGGGGAGAGAGTTGGTGGAGCCATTCCATTCAAACCCGGGTGTTCCAAGGTCTCTGACTCTCTGCACACTGTCCAGCTGTGGGTCTATGTTGTTCCCATTGACTGCACGAGGAAGCTTCTCTGAGGATGAGTGAGCAGACACTGACCTATGAGATCACGAGGAATCGTTACATTGCTACATTTCTTTAGGAGAACGATAGTATTTGTTTTCCTCCTTAGGACCATGGCCTATCTAGTTCCATGTTTCTGGTCACCCAAGCAATATCAGGCACGGGTTCCAGCTCATAGATGAGGCATGAAGTCTGATCAGATAGTTACACCCACAACTGTTGTGCTGTTCCTGCTCCAAGTGTATCACACAAGCCAGTCACTATTGTAGATCAGAAAATTTATAGTGGCTGGCAGTGACCTTTCCTCTCTGGAAGTGTGCAGAGTATCTTCCAGTATCATGAACATTGTTCAGCATGGGTGAAGGCTCTAGGTAGGCACCAGCTTGAATTCTTCCTGTTCGGTGAGATATGTACGTGCTGTTTATGGGGACGTAATCATCCGTTAAACAAGACTATTTAACGAAGACCACATGAATGCTTTGTATGCTTACCTCGATATACATATACACTCCTAAGTGATGTCAACAGTCAGACAAGTTGACCCCTGCTATCCCGTAAGCTCCTCTTCATTTCCTTTCTATGTGGTAATGTACTGTCTTTGCAAGTTATCTGCATGCCATATAGCTGGCCATGCTGTGCTATGCTTCTTGGGTTTCGTTCATGTTATTTAACTGTAGCTTTGAAAAGGCATGCACCATCGCCATACACAATACCAGATTTCCCTTTTTAAGTGAAAAGACAGCCTTCAGATTGGAAGCATTTTGAAGAATATATCCAATTAAATAAAGTACATAAGGAACTCACACAATCACCAGTGATGATGGTAACAACAGCAGCAAACATAACACACCAGACACAGTGCATAAGGACTGAGACAGACATTTCCACAGGAAGCCATGACAATGGTCTGCAGGTAGAAAGAGGTGCTCAGGGCAAATTGTCATGTATATGCAAATCAAAACCACCATGGCAAGAATGTGGTATGGTATAAATATTACGGAGATTCTCAGAGAATTAAGAACTGGAACTGTGCATGGTGTTGCATAACTGTAATACTAGAGTTTGGGAGGTAGAGGCAGGAAGATGAGGAGTTCAATGCCAGCCTCAGCTGTAGAGTGAGTCTGAGGCCAGCCTGTGCTATATGAGACCTTATCTCAATAAAATTAACCCAACCCAACATAACCCTACCCAAACCAAACCAAACCAAACCAAACCAAACCAAACCAAACCAAACCACCATAGTTGCCATGTTCTCATTTGGTAGTGTAATGAGACCAGTTTTCTGAAACCTATGCATAGTAATTCTGTCATGTAACAAGCTGTTGTTTCTCCGTTCTAGACCAGAGTAAGAGAAGCCATCCTTCCTAGGGTTGGACAGCTTTCAATGAGATCAGCAGAATCCCTAACAGGGTGAGGATACAGGTCACACCCAACTTTTCTAGGCTCTGGTTTTGTCTGGTCCGTATGCTAAGCATGGTCACCTCTGCTGCTGTAACACTGGGCGGTAGTTCAAACTCACATTCAAACTAATTCTTTTGTAGCCATGGACTGCATACAATTTCTCTGTGAGTGGAGATGGGATTGGAGGATGCAGTTGGCCATTGTGAGAAAATGCAGTTGTTCATTGGCCCATAGCAGCTGTCCCCTGGTATAACCAAGCTCACTTCACTCATCAGGAAGACCTTGCTGGAATATTCCATACTACTGGAGCTGTGTATACTCACCCCTTCATGCCTTGATCTAGGCATGTAAAGATGCAGTCAGCAGAGATTTCAGAATACAGACAGGCTCTTAGCCACCTCCTCTGCACAGGCTCAATGAATAAGTGACATTTAAGATTATTATCACCTTCAAACGAAACCTTCTTCAAGGACAGAGAGTTTACAGAAATGTAAGTTAAGAGTTTACAAGTTACAGAAATGTAAGCCTTGTCCATCCCTACATTTCCTTAAGGTGAATTTTCCTGTCTACCCTTACAATGCTCTTCCTCTGTCTGTCCCTCTGTCCCTCTGTCCTTCTGTTGCTCTGTCCCTTCTTCTGTTCCTCTATCCTTCCATCCCTCCTCCCTCCTTCCCTCCCCCCTCTCCCTTCCTCCCTCCTCCCTCCCTTCCTTTCTTCCTTCCTTTCTTTCTTTCTTTCTTTCTTTCTTTCTTTCTTTCTTTCTTTCTTTCTCTCTCTCTCTCTCTCTCTCTCTCTTTCTTTCTTTCTTTCTTTCTTTCTTTCTTTCTTCTTTCTTCTCCTTAGATAGCAACGACATTGACATCAGAGGCAGAAGAGCCAATAACTCAGACACATCTCCATGCCTAGAGAGAGGTTTCAGGGACAGTAGATGGGCTTGAGGGCTTCTTTGGAACTCAGAGAAGGAATGCTTTTGAGCCATTTTGAAAAAACACCAAAGCCCCAAGAAGACCATTTGGGAAGGTTTTCCTTAGCTCTACCTAAGGCAGAGCTGACAGTCACTAGATCAGCAACTGCTTGCTTCTCTCCCAGAGTCTCTTACTCTCTTATGGAGAATGTACCTCAGCTCTCTCTCTCCCAGGTTTGTCCTCTTGGCAGGAGCCACAGATCCCAGGATGACTCCACACTGGCTATGTGCCTTCTCTTAAAGAAATATGAAGTCCCTAACCAGACTCCCTTTATGTTAAACAGGTTGTTTTGCTTCTGTTCTCACCAAGCTCACAAGGAAAGTTCTTCTCTGTGGTAGAGTGAATGCAGAATGTAGTGGAATGTAGAAACCAGATTAATGAAGATGGTTCTTGGAGAAACCAAGAAGGTTTAGCAGGGTGATGCTCAATGTTTCTAGTCAGTTCTACACTCTACAGTGTGGGGATTGAGAGCGCCTCTCCACAAGACTGGCTCACCCAGGAAAGTCTCGATGAACAGCGTGGAGAACCAAAGTAAGCTATGGCTCCTGGAAAGCACCACTCTCCCATCATAACACACTGGTGGCTTTGCTTTGTTTTGAAATAATAGGTGATACCAAAAGCTTATTTCTTGATATCTTTATAGTAACTCCCCCCTTAGTTTTCAGAAGTTATTTTATTAAAAAACCCTGCAGATAGGAGGCCCTAGGGAGTTTAGAGGCAGAGGGGCAGGGAGGTGGTATAGGATGTGGAAGAGTCGGAGGTTGGACCGGGCGGGGAATAAAATCTGGAGCTTAAAAAAATCCTACAGATAATGAAATCTTACAATAAGGTATTAGTAAAGGAATTCTTAAAGTGCCCATATTAAATGTATTTTCAATACAGACAAAATTCCAGGGCAGAGCTACTGACAACCGATGGCTGCTGGGAGAGGGAGCCTCCTGTTGGTTTTGTTTTTAAGTGCAGCCTGTGGTGGGGTGACCATGTTCCAGAAAAGGCCACACATCCAGGAATACATGAGCAGCACAAAGTGAACCTCATGGATAATTTTCATGGATACACTTTAAGGACACAATTGTTGGCCTCTTCCCTTATACAGACTCCAGGCTATGTTTTGCAAGTTGAAAACTGTTTCTTTTATTATTTGCAATTACAATATAACTACATCATTTTTCCCTTCTCATTTTCCCTTCAAGCCCCTCCCCCATACACCTTTCCTTGATGTCTGGAACTCATGGTCTCATTCTTCATCAGTCACAGTTACATGTATATGTATTATCTACCTGTCTATCTATCTACTCCATCTATGTCTGTCAATCTATCTATCTATCTATCTATCTATCTATCTATCTATCTATCTATCCATCTATGTCTATAGCCACACCTATATTTATATTCCTAAGTGCTTAAGTACAACCTTCTCAGTCCATCTAATGTTACTCATATGCATGTTTCCAGGGCTGGCCATCTAGTATTAGAGGACGGTGTGCTCTTCCCTCCGGAAGACTATGTCTCCTGCTCTCATTCCTTAGTTGTGCTTGGTTCTTTGTGTAGGGTTGAGAGCTCCTGAGCTTTCCTTCCTCCACGTCCGCATGTCTGTTGTCCTTCTGTCCGCAGATGAATGTAGCCCTCATTCCTCATCAAAGAAACTTCTCTTTGCAACAGAGACCATTACAGAAAGCTCCAACCAATCAAAATGCAGGATTGTAGAGTCCAGCCCCCAACTGATACATCTACATCATGACTCCTAACACCTAAAGCCCAGGAATCACAGTGGAGGAGAGGTCTGAAATAGCACATAGAGGTCTGAAATAGAGAAGTAACCAATGATGTGATGATCGAGAAGCTACAGAAGATGCAAACAGGGGCGGATGCACATAGAGGAAACAGGGGCAGATGCACATAGAGGAAACAGGGGCAGATGCACATAGAAAGGATGAAGTCGGGAAGAATGAAGGAGAGCGACAAAGTTTGTGTGCAGTTTCTTCTATTCACTGTTGTTGAATTTTCTCCGTTAAAAACTAGGAAGAGAATTTGAGTCAAAAGACAAAACCAATGAAATGAGTCAAGACAAAAACATAAGATAAAAGAATAGATCAGCATACTCCCAAACAGAAGCCTGTACCCCCTTTATTCTCCCTGAGGACCTGATAAATTTCATGCACTCCCCATGAGCCTTTGGGATGAGAGGGGACCAAGCCTTAGGCATACAAAGGGACACACTTTTGTTTCTTCTGATGCACAAGGACACCTAGGGTAGTTCCAAGACATCAAGGCACGGTGAATTACTTTCCTTAAATCTTTAATATTGTGTTATAAAAAGGGCAGAAAGCGAGCTGGTGGTGAGGAAGGGAGCCTTCAGGCCAAGGAGTTCCTTCCTTTCCTCAAAGCCCATCACAGGCTCTCATTGTCAGGGGACACTGCTTTCAGAGAATTCTCTTCTGCCCACAAGAAGACGTATCACCACAGCCGATTAAAAAGGAGCGAACTGCAAGGCCATGGGCAGTAGATGCTTAAGTAGATGTTCAAGTACAACATTTGGCTGTAGAAATTATTAGACATGTAGCAAATGTAGATAAAAGTGTACTGATCTCCATTACCTCCCTTCCCAGTGTCAATAGTCTGAGGAAATTTTGCCACACGATACATCTGACAACATATTTTAGCCAATGGATGGGACTACCATTTGCACAGGTCAGAGCGAGGGCAAGCTGGTCATCGTCTGTTAGTTCGTCTGTCTTCCCCTCCCTTCAGTGTTTTTTCTTTCCAGTAGTTTAAAAAAAACACCTAGCCATTTCATACCTTTTAAACTATTTTTTAAATTATTTTTATTTTTTTTTTTTTTTTTGTTTTGTTTTTCAAGACAGGGTTTCTCTGTATAGCCCTGGCTGTCCTGGAACTCACTCTGTAGACCAGGCTGGCCTCGAACTCAGAAATCCGCCTGCCTCTGCCTCCCGAGTGCTGGGATGAAAGGTGTGTGCCACCATGCCCGGCTCATTTTAAAATATTTTTATGACATGTATTTATTTAGTGTATGTGTGCAGGTCATGATCCGTATGTAGAGGGGTGTCATTTGTGGGAGTCAGTTCTCTCCTTCTACTGTATGGAATCTGGGGGTCAGACTCAGGTTATCAGTCTTAGAGCAGCAAGCACCTTTACCTACTGACCTAACCAGCCCTGGCATTTATATTTTCACTATAAGGTATTCCATGTAATGTCTATAGAGTAGGCTTAAGAATTGTCTTAGTTAGGGTTTCACTGCTGTGAACAGACACCATGACCAAGGCAACTCTTATAAGGACTACATTTAATTGGAGATGGCTTACAGGTTCAGAGGTTCAGTCCATTGTCATCAAGGTGGGAGAATGGCAGCATCCAGGCAGGCATGGGGCAGGAGGAGCTGAGAGTTCTACATCTTCATCTGAAGGCTACTTCCCAGGCAGCTGGGATGAGGGTCTTAAAGCCCACGCCCACAGTGACACACCTACTCCAGCAGGGCCACACCTCTCAATAGCGCCACTCCCTGGGCCAAGCATATTCAAACCATGGCAAGAATGTAAGCAAAAGGGGAGACTACTCTCTTGCGAACACAAAGAAGCATATACCACTTTTAAGCTGTAGGTTACTTAAAAACAACAGAGGGGACATGCCTAAGAGGTACGCTGTCATACAAGAGGTACTTGCTGCTGCAGGTTGTCACCTTGGCTCTGGTCACCAGGTCACCACAGTATTTAGTGAGACAGCCAGCAGAGAACTGCTCAGCAACCCCCAAGGCGCTGTTCAAACACAAACGGCTTCACTTTAGAGTCTGAAGGGCTGGTTGTGGCTGACTCTTCATTATATTCTTACCTTTTTTCTTCCACTTTTGTCTGGATGACAGACACGTGTTAGGTAAAGAGAAATTTGGCATCAACTGAGCACTTCTGTGCCTATGCAAAGGCGACGTGATCTTGCCCTTACCCTTACCCTGGTTATCTTGCCCTGGTTAACCAGGTAGTGTCGTCTGGCTTTCATAGTGAAGAAGCCAAGCCCGAGAAGGAGAACAACTGAAGCCATTAGAAATGGGTGCAAGGTCAGGATTTGAACCCATGTCTCTGTGACTCCACTGCCCTTGATCTGTGTTTGAGTGACATTTAGTGTGTATCACCACTTATCTTCTTGTACTCGGGTACTGATGAAGTCCATATGAGGTTGTTCCCCTACATTGGCTCATGTGACCCTCGTTGCAGGGGACAGTATAACTCTAGTCAGCAAATGTGGGTGGTTGCAACTCATTGTCCAGGACCCAGCTTGGCTACTGTCATTTCCCGAGAGAGATCTCTGAGATTTTTGGGGGCATGTCTTTATGTTGAGTGCCCTCGCTGCCACACCCGCATTTGCTTAATCACACCCCTTTGCCTTCTGCAACTAAAATACCACCCTGGAGCAAATGCCAGGAGGGCGGAACCCATGCACCCTCGCTCACCACTCTGTCAATACCCCTGGCCTCCAGGTCTTTGTGTGGGTCAGTTCTCTCCTTCTAAGGGCAAGAGACATTTCTGAAGACAAGTATAGCCTCTGAACACTTCTGAGAGATATCTGCATTATGACAGTTCATGATTGCCTCAGAGAGTTGGACACATTGACTATATTGCAGGCAGCCAGATGAGAATTTGGGTGCAATGGCTATTTACTGGGGAATGTGCCTCTTGGGTACAGATCTGTTCTCTGCCTCAAGTGTAAGTCCATTTTCCTGTATAGACATTGGGAGGTGGCAGAATGATGGAACTGCACATAATTGGGAAGGTAAGAAGTATAGGATGTGTGTGTGTGTTTGTGTTTGTGTGTGTGTGTGTGTGTGTGGTGAAGGTCACTTCCTTGTTTTCTATACATGACAGGACCATGGGAAAGTAATAAAAAAAATGGGAAAGAGGTGTCACGAAGAAACACATCTTCAGAGGCCACACGGGTAACGTGACAGTGTGAAGGGGCAAATAAAGCGTGAGAGAGGTGAGGACTTTCACGCTCTGTCAGATCTATATTCAGCTTAAAGATATTAAAACACAGTGTTGAAAAGAAAGCCACCTGGTAGACATGACCTGGGCAAGCCCAAGGAGATGAAGGAGGGCGGGCAGGAGAGAAGCCAGAATTTAACACAACACTGCGAATCCCAGGCTATGGAGGAATCCTGAGAGATACCTATGAGCCTTTCCACTTCTTAAAATCTTAAGCCCGTCATGCCACCTCCACAGCAATCATTTGACAGGGGTGCACAGGGTTCTGTACGTACTGTGGTAGTGACTGCATCATACAGTGTGGTTTCTTTGGGCCTGTAATGAGAGGCTGGTTTCACCCAGGTGAGAGAGCACCTTCTTTCTGTTATGACTTCCGACACTGCTACAAGACCAAAGGGGTTGAGTTTTGGTTTAGTCAGTTCTAAGCAGATTGTTGGAGTCTTCCTGAGGGTCCTGGGCACATTTATTCACGGATTTTATTCTTCTTTGTATTAATTTCTGATTTAGCTTCCAGCGTATTATGGGCTATCTGTCCCTATTATTTTTAATTAAGGTCTTTGCCTTGGCTCATCTTTGGAGCCTGAGTAGGTAATACCACAGTGCCTGAGGTCTACATGCGGGTCTTAGGTTAATGTCGCCCCACAAAGTGCGCAAAAGTCATTTATTGGCTGGACTTCCATTTTATGTTTAATTATCTTAAACGTTGCAAGCTCAGCTGTTCATGTGGCCATGCCCTGTCGGATAGTGAGAGCACTGATGGAGTTTCCTGATGGAGAATTCTCATGGGTCAAAGGTCAGAGACCGCCCAAACCAAGGGGCCTTGCAGCAGGTCTGAGATCAGAGAACTGGAGAAGATGACCGTCAGCCAGCACTTGCTTTTTCAAATGCATTCAGATGCAGAGAAGTAATTGAACCAATGGCCCAGAGGTAGGATATTTAGTGGGTGTCAAAAGGTGCACTTACAGATAGAGTCTTGCTATCATGACACTTCCATCTGAGTACACAGGGGTGCTTGGGAAGGTAGTGAGAGATTCAAACACTCATTCCATCCAGAGGAAGATAAACACGGCTTCCTGTAGTCAAATTTGGGCTGGAACATGCCGTTTCATACTCTTTATAAATATCTGTTTCCCACGGTACTTCAAAGCGGCAGGAAGGATGAGGTCTTTTGCGAGGAAGGAAGTGGAGAACGCAGGAGTCTGGGGCATTTCACGTGGTTGTTCTCCTGGTATCTGGCGCCCTCCTCCTCACAGCGGGCCCACAGAGCTGCCGCCACCCTGGCATTTGTCACTGTCACTTCACAAGTGCTCAGCATTGTTCAGGAAATTGTATGTGTAAAGCAGGCCCGCTCGCATCCCACTTCGGTAGGGGAGCTGCGTGGCGAAGGGGCTCCAAACCGAACCGTGGGCTTATGTGTCCTATGATGGGCCCCAGCAAGAGTCATAAATAATTGTGACAAGTTCTTTTTTCTTCCGCCTCCCATGTGACAGTCCTTGACTCTGCCTCCTGTCTCCTTTCCCCTCGGTCTCATAGACTAGACCTGCCAGGTCGGGGGATGATAGATGCGACCCGGCAACAAATGACAGCTGGATTGGGTTTTCTGTCGGTGCTTAGAGGGAATCAGATATGCTGTATAAAGCAATAAAAAAAGCACACTCATAAGGTGGATTAAAAATAGCCAGCGCAGCGCTAACCCACTTCGTTGTTTATCAAAAGTTAAATCTCTCACGGTAAGTCCTAGTGATGTGTTAATTTCTCAGACTCTTGCCGGGACAGTGCGCATGACAGCCAGTAAAGAAAGAGAAGAAAAACTGAAGAGAAGGAAGATGGGTAAAAACCATTGACCTTTCCCCGTTTTAGGTTTGTTTGTCTAACAAGCACAAATGCTTTCCTTTTGAATGGTGTCTAAGAAGAGAGCACCAGGAGATCTCGCCTTTTTTTCCCTTTCTTAATCTTGATTTTTTTTAAGGCATAAAATTGGGAATTAGGCTGTATGTAAAGTATGTAATCCTCTGTTTAATTTTTTTAAAAACATTTTTTTTCTATCATCTTCTCATAGCTACTCTATTGATCTAGAATCTGGGTGATGGATGATCTGGGTTTCCAGCCTCCTTGGAAATATCACATGGGAGTCAACGTATCTACAAGGACTGTGTTTCGTAAAGAATTACAGTGTTCCCTGAACAGCTCGGACTGCGTGCCTGTCAGGCATTCTGGCTTGGCCAACTTGTGTCTGGACACATAGAATTTCTATAATGTGATTCAGAGATTTATCCTGTACCCCAGATTCACGGATGGGGCTGGCTGAGCCATTTTGGAAGGGGCTGCTGCAAAATTTAAGAGAGCTCGGTTTATCAGACTGAGAGGCCTTTCCCCCATGATTTTTCTGATGAATCATGTAAGGAAGTCTGCAGCTTTCACAGAGCTGCCTCTGGCAGGAGGCAGGGAGGTGGCACAAAATGTTTATTGGAAAAACCATCTTTTAGGCTGGGTATCAGGTAAAGACACGGGGTGGGTCAGGGAAAGGCAACTCCAGTTATGCTTCCATCATTCAAGTCGGGGCATGATTCCATATGGGTGAGGTTACATTTCCAGCTTATGGAGTTGATGAGTATTATTGAGCACTGTTTATGATTTTGGTGGCTGTAGCATTATCACTACAGGACAATCTCCATGAGAAAATCTATTTATCTGGGACTTTATCACCATTGGGGTCAGTGACTTTTCTTTCTTTTTAATTTTCTTTTTCAGTAGCCATGAATTGATGAGACAGGAGATCTGAAGGGCCACTTTGGATTTCCCGGTTCAAGATCCTGGCTCACCTTGCTGGGTCACAGTAGATGAACTGCCTATACCCTCTGTGCCTCGGTATTTTGAAGTAGGAAATCCAGGGCATAACTATTTCCAAGCAATGGGCTCTTTTGAGGGATAGATATAATGGACCGGTGTTGCTTACGCTTAGACATGTTCCATGAGGCTCAGGCTTTGAATCTTGCCAACCAGGTGCTGATGCTATTTTGGGAGCTGAGATGAGACCTGCTTTGCTGAAGCCAGACTGATGCCAGTGCAGGCCTTGCAAGGTCCTACCCCCAATTCTGGTTCCTGCTTAGCTCTTCTCTTTCTGGCCTGTCATGAAGTGAGCAGCCTCTGCCACAGGCACTGGGCTGCCCCACCATGTCTTCCCCACTGTGATGGGCATAATCCTCTGAGACCATGAGTTGTTTCTGGTAGGCACCTTGTCACAGTAACACCAAAGAAATCATCGCAGTGGGCTCTGTGCAGTTCCTCATTGGATAAAATGACTTTGTTATGATAACAGTGTTTCTGCTTGTGCACAGTGAGGTTGTTTAGTTATGAATGCTTCCAGGCTGGAGTCGGTGTCTCTTTATTCTGAGTCCTTCCAGAGTTGACAAGCTTAGGCTGAGGAGCGATGGAATGTCACTGCAGAGATGAAGCCGTCTTTGTGGAGTCTTAGACAAACTGTCTCCGTAGAAGGGCAGATATTCTCTGAGATGGTGACACGGCCTACCTAAGTAACTTCATCTCTTTCTTTCCCCTCCCTCCCCATCTCCTTCCCTCTTTCCCTCCTTTCCTTCCTCTCTTCATTTATTTTCTCTTCCTCTTTCTATGGGGTCTCATTTAGCACAAGCTGCATTTAACAAACTGTGTAGCTGAGGCTGATTTTGAACTTGTGACCCTTCTTTGTCTACCTTCTGCATGCTGAGATTATAGGCATGCAACAACACACTCAGTTTACGCATTGCTGAAGATGGAGTACAGGGCCTCTGCATCATGGGCCCTTGTTTATTCTACCAGCTGACTGATGTCTCCAGCCCCAGCTCCACCTCTTCCTTGTTGGAAAGCACCTTTTCTGAGATGTTTTCTGTAGCTGCGACCAGTCAGATTCCAAGGCCGCTCTTTTGTTCTTGCTCCATTTTCTCCTTGGCTCACCATCCTCAGTCTCTCATAGTGGCCTTCCATGGGAGGTGCGGCCATAGGTGGATTCTAATCTGCTTCTAGAATCATTAAAAAGATTTTTGGGGGGCTTGATTTCCAGTGAGCAATGCATTTTTATATTGTAAGGCATGATCTGAATGTGGCTCACCCGTCCATTTTGTTGAATCATTTGTCCCATGAAACATTAGTCATCCTTCTCAAGTCTGACACAGGCTGGAATTTTTTTTTAAATTATTTTTTATTTTGTTTCATGAAAAAGTGCTATGCTAGATCAGGATCTGCAAACTCATTCTCTAGGAGGCCAGACGTGATTTCTCCCTCTGATGGTCCTGTGATCCTTGTACGAGGACAGTAGTGAACAAATGCTGACTGATAGTGGCACAACTACACCTTGAACCCCTTCCTTATGGGCACAAAAGTTAGAATTTTACATTATATTCTTGTGTTAATACATAGCATGATTCTTCAAACAATCATGTAAAAATGCAGGCTAAATAAAGTAAGTAGGGGGGTGGGCCGTTGCTCACTGATGCTTCAGGCATGACCAGCCCTTGGGACACTGAAACACTATGCTGTCACCTACAATGTTAATACCCAGGCACTAATCAACAGAGTTTAAAAAATTACAGTGTTGGGGCTAGAGGGATGGGCCAGTACTTAAGAGCACTGGTTACTTTTTCTAGAGAACCCAGGTACAATGGCCAGCACCCATATGATAGTGGTGGCCCATAAACTCTGTAACTCCATTCTCTGGGGACCCAATGCCTTCTTTGGCCTCCAAGGGCATTAGGCACTCACATAGTACACAGGCATGTGTGCTGGCAAACATTTACACACATAAAATAGTAAAATAAATCCCAACAACTTAAAACATTTGACATAAGTCAGTGAATTTGAGCTGGCCACAGTCAAAGCTGTGCTGGTCTTCAACACTCACATAAGATGTACAGTTTGCAAAATTGACTTCCTGGATATTTCTCAAAGTGACTTGAGGGGACATTTGCTTGGCAGAGACATAAATCGTTCCTCAAGGGGAGAATCTTCCCTTTCCAGATGGGCCGTGGAATCCCAGAGCGTATGAAAGCCCCCAGCTCTTAGCACAGATAAAACATGCTTAGCACCCTTTGTCATGCTGAAGTCCTGCCCACAGTAGTTAGGTCACATGACTCTTATTTTGAAGTCACCTTTGGGAATTGAGTTTAGGGAGTACTCTTAGGGTACTGCCCAGGTGAACTCTTGTTTTTTTTTTTTTTCCAGAATCAGCAAGTATTATGTGTAAAGACCACATCAACCAGTGAGCAAGGGCTTTGGAAATTTCTAGTTTCTCACTTAACAGACACCTGGGTGCCACCATGAGCATGGATACAAGACATCAACAAGAGAAGTGACAGGCCTGCTGGTACATCCTCAGGGAGTTTACAGCAGAATTAGAATTGTTACAGGGTACACATCATGTAACTGTTACAGGCTACACAACATATGACAGCTACAGGTTACACAACATAAAACTGTTATAGGCTACACAACGTGTAACTGTTACAGGCTATACAACATGTAACTGTTACAAGCTATACATCATATAACAGTTACAGGCTACACAACATATAACTGTTATAGACTACACATCATGTAACTGTTAAAGGTTACACATCATGTAACTGTTATAGGTTATACATCATGTAACTGCTACAGGCTACATATCATATAACTGTTATAGGCTACATATCAACAACATAGCTCTCCATGGTTTCACTCTGATGAAAGACTAGGGGGTTGGTGGCATCACAGGGGTGATGCTGACACACACAGGTGCTGCCCAATCTCCTAGTTGTTTTTTTTAATCCATATGCCTACTTAGTTGATTATGGCAGTGATCATAAAGACAATCACTGAGTTATCAAACCCAGGAGTTTCTGTAGTTTCCACAAAGCCGCCTGAAAATGATTGGAGACAGGGGACAGTTTAACTAAAGGTTTATTTTTATTTTCTAAGTATATGTATGTGTACATCCATGTGTGTGCGGTACCCTCAGAGGCTGGAAGAAGGAATCAGGTCCCTTGGAACTGGAGTTACAGGTGTGAGCTGCCTGATGTGGGTGCTGAGAACTGAACTTGGGTCCTCTGGAAGGAAGCACAGCAAACATTGTTAAATGCCCAACCATCTTTCTGGGCCAGGAGGGACGTTTTAAGTGGGATGTGGGATGTCGTGACTGCGATTTGTCTGGAGCATCTGGAAGTCATACAGTGGTGTGAGCACATGCTCACAGCTAGGGCTAACTCTAGAAAAGGCAAAGAAACAGGAGCACCATCTCTTCCAGAGGCAGCCAGGCCTTCTGTGCTAGCTACTGTCCTGTTGCTGTGATAAAACACCATGACCAAGGTAGACTTATAGGAAGAAGGGCTATGGTTCCAGAGGAGAAGGGCACACAGTGGTGGTGGGTGGCAGCAGGCATGGGACCAGAACAGCAAACTCAGAACTCACATCTGAACCACAGGGATGAAGCAAAGAGAGGGATGGAGACAAGGAGAGAGGAGGAGAGGGAAGGGAGGGGGAGGGGAGGGGGAGAGGAAGAAGATGAGGGGAGGAGAGGGGAAGAGAGGGAGAGACCAGGAGGAACGCAGGGTAAAAGCCTATCCCCAGTGACATCCTTCCTCCAGTTTCCTGCACCTCTCAGTGGGTCCACAACCTTCCAGACAGTATCATCAACTGAGGACCAGGGGTCTAAATGCCAGAGCCTCTGGGAGACATTTCTCATTCCAACCATTTTATCCTCTAACAGGACTACAGAGAGTTACCAAGTACAAATGAATCGTCATGTCAACAAAAGCACCCTTAAAGCCCTAGACCCACAACAGGCTTTTCAAGTTAGAGATCCAGACCCCAAAGTGGCCTCCTAATAGCAACCTAACATCCCCTTTCTGTTTCTGAACCATTATAGAGTCTCGCAAGGTGAAAAGTCCCACTGGGACTGGGAAGCTGGCTCAGTATGCAAGGGCTTGCTATGCAGACATGAGGATCTGGGTCTGAGTCCCAGCCCCGCACCACTGGCTGTCGAAGTCAAGCATGGTGGTGTATGTTTGTAATCCCAGCACTGGGGAGGGGCAGAGAATGGGGACTCCTGGGAGCTCACTGGCCTGGCAGTTCAACTGAAAAATAAAAAAAGCTTCAGATGCAATAAAGAGACTCAAAAACTTCTGATGGAGGATGATAGAGGAAGACAGCCAATGCCAACTTCTGCTTTCCACAGGCTTGTACATACACATGGGTACACATATGCATGCATGCACACACACACAGACACACACACACATGGACACACACACAGGCAAAAACACAGAGACAGAGACACAGAGAGACACATAAAAACACTCACACAGAGAGGCAGACAGACACACAGATGAGACACATAGACACACACAAGACAGAGGTATACATACGCAGACACACAGAGAGACAGACAGACAGATATACACAGATACACACAGAGAGACAGACATACACACAGATCAGACACATAGACACACAGAGAGACACACAGATAGACAAATAAACACATATAGACACACACAGACACAAACAGACAGAGATGAGACACACGTAGACTGACAGACAGACACACAGATGAGACACCTAGACACATAAATACACATTCAAGATGGAGACACACATATACAGACACACATAGACACATAGACACACACAGAGCCACAGTCACAGAGAGCCACACAGATAGACACACACACAGATACACACACACAGACACACACACACATATAGACATACACACAGAGAGACACAGACACACACACATAGACACACACACACAGATACACACACACATGTATACAAAACCAGACATACACACAGAGATACATACACAGAGACACAGACAGACAGACAGACAGACAGACAGACAGACAGACAGACACACAACCCTTATTGGGCTCCTTAGCATCTATTTGGGATTATCCTGAAGATCCTGGAGAAGCATGCATATTGCTAGAGTTAGGCTTGGCCTCTAAGAGATGAGACACATAGCAAGTCCCTGCATGGCTTTGCTTTCGCCAGCAGAACCTTCACAAAGACAGTTCTGTTTCTCTGAAAACAGCAAGGGAACTTCAACAGCTGTGAAAAAAAAAATCAAGTTACTAAAGTTCAACAGGGAGAAAATATAAGAGGTGGCCTGGTTAATCCGAGTTGGAAACTTGAGAGCTCACTGTTCTTGAGCCTCCTGCAGAAGGAAGGAGAGTGGGAGGACCTTGGGAGAGTGGGAGGACCTTGGGAGAGTGGGAGGACCTTGGGAGAGTGGGAGGACCTTGGGAGAGTGGGAGGACCTTGGGAGAGTGGGAGGACCTTTTGGGAGAGTGGGAGGACCTTGGGAGAGTGGGAGGACCTTGGGAGAGTGGGAGGACCTTGGGAGAGTGGGAGGACCTTGGGTCGTGGCACTATTTTCAATTAAAGAAAGTTTGAGAGAAAGGCCTGGCAAAGCTGCACTGCATATTAAAGCCCCTATCTCCTGGTGCCTGGAGATTAGATGTTCCACACAGTACATGAAGTTTGTAAATATTAATGGAGGATTATTCTAACGAGTGTGTGCTTATTATTATTATTATTTTCAGTTTTGACTACAGGGCTCAGTAAACTGATCGCTCTGTTTTCTGGCCTTTTTTGCATCCACGATTTACCCTGAAGTGCAGCCGGCTTGTCGTCTTAGCAGTGTGCCCAGGTGCACTGTGGGCTGCGTCCCTTTGTCACTCAGGGTGCTGACAGGTCCTTCCTGGCAGCGACATGGAACGCAGCCGCCGGCCTCCATCATCTGCTGCCATGTTATTCCATTGTATTTCCTCCTAACCATATCTCACAACCCGACTTCTCTGACATCTGCACAGTTGCATCTCCTCCCACAGACCAGTCCCGAGAGACAGAAATGCTGGCCTCCACATCCAGGATCAGCCAGCCTTGCTCCACTGCCTTTTTCCACTTCACTTCCTGTTTCCGTGTTGGTGATAAGGTTGGAGTGTTAAATGTGCCCTTTGCTTTTCTTTAAAATTCCTTGGTAGCATTATTCAAATGGGATATGTTTAAATGGACTTTTTGATTTGATAAATAGATTTTATTTCGTAGTGAATGCTTGTTATATAAAACAATGGGTTTCATTACAGCATTTTAATATGTGCATTTATTATTACTTTGTCTTTAGTTTGCATGTGTGTGTGCATGTGTATGTGTGCACATGTGGAACCCAGAGGTCAACCTCTGCCATTGTCCCTCAGGAGGCATTTATTTTTGTTTTTGAATCAGGGTCTTTCCTCTGCGTGGGGTTCCCCAATTAGACTAGAGAGGCTTGTCAGCAAGCCCCAGATATCTGGCTCCCCAGTATCAGGATTACAAGGTGTGCTGTCATGGTCTGCTTTTTAAAGTGTGAGCGATGGGGATCAAACTCAGGTCTTCCTGCTTGCATGCCAAGCACTTTGCTGATGGAGCCATCTCCTAGCTCTGATCCTGCATTTTTGTTTTTAAATGGTAGAAAATGATCAAAATTTCGTAACATTAAAAAAATTATGTCAAATTCAAGTTTCAGTGTCCCTGTGTGACCCTTTATTGAGACATCACCGTGTCTGCTCACTTAGGAGTTGGCCATGGCTCATTAGCTCTCTGGGTTGAGCCTGGAATATTCACCATCGTGCCCTTTGCCAAAAAAGTTTCAGGACCATTCCCTTCCAATGTTGGGAATTCATAGTGAGAAGGAAATGTGGGTGAACCAATAAAAGCAGGGTATGTATGGTAGGGGCTCTGTCAAGAGATCTCTTGGCTACCATCAATCAAGGAGAAGGAAGATTACAGGAGCCAAAATTAAATCCTGTCTTTGTGCCTCAGAATAATCATTGTGTCATTGGGGGCATATGTAAAGTGCGGGACAGAGCCTGCCTGGAAGCCTGGCTGAACTTTCAATGACATGGCCAGAGGGTGCTGGGGCACATGTCTAAAGTCCTAGCACAGGGGGACAGAAAGCTCAAACAAGTGGGTCTTGAGTTTATAGCCTGCCTGGGCTACACTGGGGAAGCATGGAGAAATTCCACCTCAAAAAGACCAACAACAACCAAAACAAACAATCACAGCAAATCCCAGAGGGGGCCATAGGAGTTACAAGAATAAACAAGGGACTGGAAAGAAGGTTTGGAGGATAAGAGCTCTGAGCTGCATGCTCTTCCTGGGGACCCAGGCTCAGTCCCAAGCACCCACATGGAGGCTCACAACTGTCTGTAGCTCGAGTTTCAGAGGATCTGACACCCACATACAGACATACATCCAGGCAGAACATCAGAGCACATACAAAACAAACAAACAAATCATTCTTTAAAAAGGCCCATGGAGATAGTTCCTGGCCTCTGCCTTTAGCACTCACATGAAATGCTAGACCCCAAGTGGGCACTTCTAATTTAAATCCTGGGCAGGTAGAGACAGGAGAACCCTGAGCCTTGCTGGCCAGTCAGTTGGGTCAAGTCAGTAAATGAGTGAACTCTCCATGCAGTGAGAAGCTTTGTGTCCAAGCAGAAGGCAGAAGTGACTGAGAAAGAAATCTGAGATTGAGCTCTGGGCTCTACACGATTTCATACATATACATGTGAACTTGCATGTAGCTAACACACAGTGCATGCACATGTTTACACACACATACACACACACACATACACACACACACACACACACACACACACACACACACACACACACACACGAGTAAAAACAAGTGGTAGAATTCCTCCTCAGAAATGCCACACAGTTCCAGATGTTCATTTGTAGAAGCCCACCTTGTTCACTTTCCTTTGGCCACCTCGTCTTCTCTAACCCAGCCAGCTCTTTCTTGTCATGGTTCTGGTGTCATCAGAACACAGACTGAACTCTCTAGACTTGTTTTTGTCCTACCACAGGCTCAGCTCACATCCCTTCCCCAACCCCCCATCCTCCCCATCCTCCTTCTACAAAGGCCCGTGTAACCAGGGGACGCACTGGAGGAGAGTCCGCACTACAGAAAGGCAGCGTGACAGTAACAAGGCAGAAAGTGTAGGGAGCACACGGGTGCAGACAAAGTTGCTAGGGAAACATGGCAGGTCTCAAGAGCTGCCAGCTCCGGCACGTTTATAAAGAACTGACAACAACTGACCTTTGTTTCCTCTTCCCTGCATGCCTTTCACCAGGCACGTCGGAGAGGGATGGCTTGAACGACATATTTGATGGGCAGATTTTCAGATGACATGGATGAGAGGATCCTGCTTTCCAGCCCCGAGAAGAGCTTGGAAGTCACAAGTGTCACCTCCACTGCCACCCGGTCTGTGCAATTAAAAGGGGGTGTTTTCTCATCAAGACTTGGCTCTTATATTCCCGAGGAGAAAAATGACATATTTTGTTGCATTATTTAAATATCCCCGCTGAACACCAAATTAAAAATATCCATTAAAGGTTTATTTGATATCTTCCTAATTATTGCCCATTGCGCATTTGACAAATTATTTACACATTTTAATAATTGCGACTTTCTTTGGAAGTGACACAAAAACAATTACTTTCTCGAAATTCCACTGCGTGGATGCTTTTGAAACTACAGAACCATTAAAAACAGTCTGTCGAATTAAAGGTTGGGCAATTAATTAAGTGCAAATTCTGTAAAACTGGACCAAGGAGAATATTCATCAAACACATGAAATATGGCCTATCTTGTCCAAAAGACAAATATGTTTAAACAAAAGATGAAAATTAATGACAAAATTACGGGTCGCAAACTGCACACGGAGCCAACAGAAGACAGCTGTACTGGGTTTCAGCATGTTGGGTCCACGCTTGAGGAATCTATGATTCATTGCCACTGGACAACTTTCCCTAGTTACCTGGAAAGTTCTGTATGTGGGATAATAAAAGTTCCCCATGAGAGCTCCCAGTGTGGTGATATTAATGCTTTGCTGGCCTTTAGAAGGGTCTAATTAAATGTAACCCAAGGTGGAACCCGAGGAACCCGAGGGCAGGTCTCTCTTGAATACTCTCAGCCCGAGTGCAGTGCATTACCTCTTACACTCCCCTCTGTTTGAAATTTCTGACTTGGCTGGCTTTCCATCTTCTGTCACGATGATTTTGACAAACCTGAGTCCCCACTCCTACTTCGAAAGACTTTGGCTTTCTTGTGTCAGTAGAATATACAGCAGGGGTCACTAGAAATCAGGACAGTGGCTTGCGGGAGCTGCATCTGTCAGGAACCCCTGTCCTTTGCCTATTGCCAGTTCCGAGTGTTGTACCCAGGTCCACAAATCAACATCAATGCTGATACAGAGTGGGTGGAGGAGGGAGGTGGTTTCCGGACTGTGGGGACCTTTATGGATACAAGGCTGTTATTTCCATATTAAAATGTAATGGTCTCATTAAAGTTAAAACCACTGTTAAACTTGATGGAGTAAATTAGTTAATTAACCGTAGCATCCAATGTGCTCCTCCGGGGCATACCTACGTTCCTCAAGATGGAAATGCAGGCTCAGCTTGGAGGATTTTATCAGGAAAAGTACAGAAGGCTCATCTTAGATGCCTTAGTGTACACACACACACACACACACACACACACACACACACACGAAAAATAAAAAAACACTGGCAGGTGAGGGTGTTAGGCAGTGCTACATGAAGATGGGAATAGCCTCCCAGTATAAGAGGGTAGATTTTATTTTAAAGCTGAAATTTCTGAGGATTTTTCCTGTTTAAAACAAAAAAACCCATAAAAACACTTAATAAGCAAGTTGCAAAGTGATTCTTAGTCAGCTCAACAAACCATGGGCAAAGTAACAGATTTATCTATCCCACCCTTCCACCCATCTTGCTTTTCTTTGCTTGATTATCCAAAGGTGTTTCCAAGTGGTTTGTAGAAACTTCTCAAAGGCTATTTGGGTAAGTGGTCTGGAGTCAGTGTACTGGCTAGATTTTTGTCAACTTGAAACAAACTGGGGATGCTGGGAAATCACCTCCTCTGAATTAGCCTGTGGGTGAGCCTGCAGAACATTTGCTTGAGGTTATGGAGATGATGTGCCTGGACTAGACTTCATGGCTGCTGTGGGAGGGTCCAGTCCACTGGGGCAGTGCTACCCTTGGCGGGTGGTCCTGGCTTGTCTGAGAAGGTAAACTAAGTAAGAAAGCCATGAGGAGCAAGCCAGCAGGCAGCACTCCTCCATGGCCTCTGCTTTCCTTTCTGCCTCCAGGCTCCTGCCTTGGCTTTTCTCAGAGATGGAGTGTAAGTTGTATACTAAATAAATCTGTTCTGTTCCCCATGTTAATTTTGGTCATGGTGCATATCACCTCAGCAGGAAACAAATCAGGACAGTGAGGGTTGCAGGTGAGTGAGTGGGTAGACAGGGGATGGGTGGGTGAGACTTAAACATTAGGACCTTCGCTTTTCATGCCTGGGGCAGGATTTCTACCCTGCTGGCTACCTGAGTCATGGGGCCCTGCAGCTGAGTCAGAAAGCAGCTAGCCTCATTCTGGCTCTGTCCCACTTTCTGCCGCTACACAACAAGGACAACGACCATGGCTGGCTGCTAGCGTTGTGGTGATGGATGAGCATTGTAGGGAGCTGCTCTGATCAGGCCACGTGATAAGGTCCCACTCAGGACTGATTACAGATATAACTGAGCAGAGGGAAAGGGAGCAGAGCGAGAGGGCCAGGTGGGCAAGGTGGCGGAGGTGACATAGCCGCAGTCTAGTCCAGGCACGTCATCTCCATGACAGGTTTTGTCCAAACGGTCCAGGGATCCATTCCCACATACTGAGTACTGGGAAGCGTGGGTTTTATTTGGTTTCTCGATCGCTTTCTTCTCATCCAGCATCCTATCTAATAAAGGCTTAGGGTGGGGAGCTGCTGGTTGGACAGACTCTTTCTGATGTTTTTATGAACATTGGCATCTAAAAAAAGGCACACCTAGGGCTGGTGAGATGGATCATGGGTAGATAGATGACCTAGCCTAAGGAGGTGCGTTCCAGCCATAGGTGGTGGGAGGAGACAATTGACTACTAAAAGTTATTCTCTGATCTCTACATCTATGATGTAGTTACACACATACTCACACACACACACACACTTGCACACACGTGCACACACACACACATATATGTGCATACACCCTCAAACATACATACATACATACATACATACATACATACATACATACACTCATACAGACACACACCGCACACAATATATACCCATATACATATAAACACAGACACACACACTCACATAATATACCCCCTCACTTATACTCACACGCATATACACCCCCATACAAATATACACACATACACATATACTCACACTCACATATCCATGCATACATACTTATACACATATACACAACCCCACTCACACACATATGCACATATACTCACACACACATACATCCTCACACAACTATACACAGTCACACAGATACACACTTATACAGTACGTACACTTATACACATATACACATATACATATACACACTCACACAAACACACACACTCATACATATATACACATTTACACACTCATACAGACATGCCACATATATGTACACACAATACACACACACTCATACACACACACACACACACACACACACACACACACATATATATATATATATATACATGTACACACCCCTACACAATATACATATATACTCACATATACATACACACACTCCCATACACATTTACATTCACATATGCACATACACACACATACATGCATGTGCATACATGCACACGTGCACACACACCATGTGTTTAGATTCCTTCAGTATAGAAATAAGAATTAATCCCCAACAATAATGCTGAACTTCAGCCCAAAGTAATATTATGCACATGAAGTTAATGTATTGTAAAAGTAGGTTTTTGTATTTTACATTTGTAAGGGTTTCCCCCTTTCCACACTCACAAGAGAATTCAAGAATAAACCATGTATTTTGGAAATTGGGGCAAACAGTGAGAACCTGAAGAAGCGGCACAGAGACAGGAGAAAGCCAATATATAATTTAGAAACCCATTACCATATAAAGTGATTACCAAATGTAAACCAGGTCAGGCTAATCATTTTCTAAAACTATTGGTTTGTAATGAAAATCAAACATGAAGACGCTGGCTCAGCTGACACTTAGCACACCTGTGAAAAATGACAGTGTCTCCTGGGCACATGCGGTGGCCTAGAAAAGCCAGCTCCACACTGTCACACCCTCATTTTAACAGCTGCATGCTGCAGGTGCTAATGTTGTCCCCATTGTAGAGATGGGGAAAGTGAGGCACACAGAGAGCAAAGAGCTTGCTCAAGTTTACCACACTAGTAAGAGGCAATGTTGAAATCTGAAAGGATGTGGGCTGATGGGGTGGGAAGCATTCTCTCTCAACTCTGGCCACATCCATGAGTTCCAGCTCCATCTCTGACACTGACACAGCCTTTCTGTATCTCACACCTTTCTTAAGAGTGCTGTTCAGGAAGCAGGTGGCCTGGGGTTTCAGTCCCAGCCTCTTACTTTCTACATACAAGAGCTCACAATACATTTCTCAGTCTCTCTGAGAATCTAAACCTGCCCCTGTGAAATGGGGCTGGTAATGGCTCCCTTGTGCAGATGCTAGCAGATGTCCTCCCGGTCTTCATGGCTCATCTGGGAGGTGCCGGGCCATGCAGAAGATAATCCTTATACTCCTAAGGCCTCTCCTGTCCGGGCTTGCAGACTGCCTCTGGCACGAGCAGCCAGCTCCATTGGCATACAGGCATGCTGGGTGTGTAAGAGGCCATGTCTCTGGGGGCAGCCCTCAAGTGTAGGTGGCAAGAGCTGGCAGGATGGCTACCCTGGGAGCTCTGACCCTGAGATCCAGCTCTGTGTTATACCGTCTCTCAGAATGTACTCAGGTGCTCAGAGCTCCAGATTATCTCCACAGTGCTAACCGTCTCCCTAGGGCTCTTCCGATGGGCTTTCCCGATGTCTCCCACCTCCAGTTCCTGTTTCCCAGTTTCTCACCAAGTTCATAGCTTAACTTAAGAAAGACTCCAACTTCAGGGTTGTGAGAACTCAATGGGCTATATATGTCGCTGGTGTGGTGTCTGGCATGTCGTGGCACCAAACAATCATATATGCCATTAACCATTGTTATTCAGTCAACATACGGCAGCAGTGTGAGATGCTGCCCAACTTTGTTCCATGTTCACTGATGACAGCTTGAGACTCATTCACTCCTCTCCTCTGTCTGTTTCTCATCATAGAGAACAGCCTAGAAGACCCAGGTGACTCCCCGATTTACCAGTAGAAAATATAAAAGCAGAGGGGAAATCCCTCAACCACCACCACTGCCACCACCACCACCACAACCACCACCACCACCACAACCACCACCACCACCCAAACACCCCCCAAATCAGTCTCCCCCTTCCGCTTTCTAGAGGCATAGTGGATCTGACTGGAAACTGGAGAGATGGCTCAGCCACTAAAGACTAGGCTCACAACCAGAAATGAGTGACCTTTCATGCCCTCTCTGTCTGTGTGCACCGTGAGTTGACCTCTGTGGCAGTTCATAGGCACTGCCCACTTTACAGTGCAGACAAACCTTTAGGTGTGTCCACGACAGACTTGCTACATTGAGTTAACCGAGACCAGAAGGCATGCCTTAAGGGTGGTGCCATTCCATGGACTGGGTCCTGGACTGAGGAAGGCAGGCAAGCCAAGCATCGGTGCCCATCCCCCTCTGCTGGCTGCAGACCCTGCATGACCAGCTGCCTCCCATTCAGCTGCACTTTCCCCATCATGATGGGGAACCAGAAAAAACCGCCTTTGTCTTGTATCTTGCCATAGCACTGACAAAAGTGACTGGTCCATCACCTGAACCAAATGTTGGGCTGAATCCTTTTTGCTTCTGTGGGGTGCTCACAGCAGGAGGAATTCTACTGCATACCATAAAGCCACCACAGGGCTTTGGAAGGTAACAGAGGTCATTATCAATCTTTCTTGTCCCCACGACAACAGATTTCTTGACAAGATGACTTCAGGAAGTCAAGAACTTTGGTTTATGGTTAGAAAGGGTCTGTAACCCATCACAGTGGGAAGAACAAGGGAGTGAGAATGTCCACCTGACCCCTCCCATCTCAGCAGCAGACAAGATGTAGCAAAAGCAACTGGCCTAGAAGTGGAGTTAGCCTGTATGGGAGTCTCAAACTTGGCCCCACAGCCTGCTGTCTGATAGGCAGGCTGCAGGTTCACAAGGCTCCGGCACCTCCAGCTGGGGGCCAAGTGTCCCAACATGTAGCCCACAGTTGACTATTTTACACTCAAATCATAGATTTGAAGCTTTCTAGCAGTTACTTATGAGCAGTCCCCACAGCAGT
The DNA here is from genome assembly GCA_902729485.2 of Mus minutoides. NCBI lineage: Eukaryota > Metazoa > Chordata > Mammalia > Rodentia > Muridae > Mus > Mus minutoides. Next base: position 2,691,406 of record LR749583.1, read on the forward strand.
AGAGAGGTCAAAGGGCAGGAGTCTGAAGTTCGGGGGCAGGAACTGAGGGAACTGATGTGGACAAGGCTGCTGAAGGTCATCAAGGTCAAGGAACAATGAGAGACTTGGCTTCACTTTTCGGTACCAGCAGCGACAGTACAGAGGACACACAAAAAGGCTCCTAAATTTTATCCTGCTTTGGCATGGGGTTTTCATGAATAGAGTTGGTATTCTGGCACACACCCTACCTGGTTTCTTACAGCTCGAAATTGAACTTGAGGCTTAGGATGGTGAACAGCTTAGAGGTCTAATGCAGATGCAAATGTTCTAAATTCATGCCCCGCCCTGGGTGGTAGAAAGAGGCTCTCTCTCTGGTTTGCACAGCTTCAGATGAAGTGAGGTGTTTCAATCCAGGACAGAGAAACAGTTACATAACTGCTTGTCCCAGCTTCCCAGCCTCTATTTATAAGTCAAGTGTTGGCATGTATGTGAGATTTAGAGTGAAGGCAGCTCCGCTCACGATCCTGTGATGTTTTAATTTTTTAACCTTTGATTTAATGAAGATCTCCCCAGCAGTGCTTCTGAATGGGTTACCAAGTAGGAACTTTGCAGGGCTGCCAAGTCTCAGTTTCACTCTCTAGATGAATTCAAAATACAAAAACTCTTCAGCTTTGTCTAAACATTTAAGTATAGATACCAACAGCCCGGAAGGATGCGCAGTTAGTTGCTGCAAACAGCATGACATAACTTTATATATTTAGTGTGTACCTAAATATGAGGCAAGTTAGGTTGTTATAAAAGCTTTTTAATTAAAAAAGATGCCTTTAAAGCAACCTGTTCCCACATCTAAGAACTGTGAAGGAGATGCTTGTATCAGAGGCTACCTGTTAAACTAATCTTAAGAGGGGAACCACCAAGGTCCTAAAGTATTCAGCTTCTCTCCCTCTGCCTGTAATTAGTTGGCAGTGCTCATTATTAACATGGAATTAGTGCTGTGTGTGCACATGTGCACATGTGTGCTCATGTGGAGGTCAGAGGACGAGCTCAGGTGTCCTTATCTACCTCATCTTACTGAGGCAGTCTCTCATTGGCTTAAAGCTTACCGAGTCACCTATGCCATCTGCCCACTGAGCCCCAGACATTTACCTGTCTGTGGCTCCTCAGGGCTGAGATTGTAAACATATGACACTTCACTGGCCTTTTGCCTCTCTCTCTCTCTCTTAAAAAATATGGCTCCTGGGGATTGGACTTCGGTCTTCAGAGTGAGTTCTTTATCAACAGATCCATCTCCCCCACCCAACATTGCATTGGAAAGAAAATGGAGTACAGAGACAGAAATAAAAGAACCAATTTACCATTACCTTTGAACCCATGTCTGTCTTCAGCCCACCACATGTACCTCTTCTGCAAGCCTGTGCCTCCTTAACTGTAATGGAGACACAGCTGGAAGGGGTTTTCTTGGTTTAGAACCACCAGGTAGGATCCACATGTGGAATTTGGGGTAAATGTGCTAAGCATCTAGTACCTCACACGAGAGACTTTTAGGTTGTGCATTCTGTGACCTTGCTTTGTGACATTAAAGGCAGATGTTGTCTCAACCATGTACACTCTAGGAGAGGGTCCCACCTCTCTCTACCCAACCATCTTGTGCATTTGATGCATTTCTTGTGTTCTCTGGGATAACCCCTGACTCAAACCCATGGAGGATGCCAACCAGAAACGCCTCTACCGATGAGCTTTATTTCCTGTTCACATCCATCACTCTCTTTCTCTTGCTATGCAGCCATTCCCTCTTGGTTGAAAAATTCCCTCTGAGAAAGTAGCAGGAAACTCACAAGATCAAGGAGGCTCATGAAACTTACAAGACTCATGAGGCCCTGCCTCAAGGCTATGTAAGCAGCAAACAATGGCTGGGCAGAGAACTCTTCAGTAGAGCTGCCTGCAAATTGTAGGGAGCTTCCATGATGCAGGTGCTTGGAGTCACCACTCATACTGGGATGGGCTTTTGCTGATGAGGATGTTCTGAGGTCACTCATAATCTTGGAGCAACCCCAATAAACTCATCAGCTAGACTTGGGTGCAATTGTTTCTCCCCTTGCTGTTGATGTCCTGTTTGAAGTGAATGGACAGACCTCTGTCTAGCTGTGTTTTACAGTCACTATTTGAGGAGCTAGAGAGAAAAAGTTACTTAAATGGCCATTGGCACTACTCTGTTCAATAAACTTGAATCTGGCAGAGATTGCGACAGGGAACTTGAAGTCACCTGTCACCACCACATCTTCTCACTTGAAGGATCATTTGCAAGCCAGAAGACTCGATGTGGTTCTATATTTTTTAAATGCCACGTGGTCCCTAAATTAAAGCTAAGATCTGGATGAGATACTTCACTGAAGGTACACTTTTTTTTTTTTATCAAACACAGGAGGAAATTCTAACTCTGACAGACTTCCTGGGAGCAAGCCTGTCCATCTGCATTCTGGGTTTTTCTTAAGGGATTGCTAATACTAATTCCCCCACCCCCCGCCCCCTACATAATCTCCTCAGACTGACTTTTCAGCCTGATTCTCATCAGATATGACTCGGCTCTCATTATAATGCCGCACAGTAGAGACCTTTCTGGAAGGGGCTTGCTGATGGATACCGTGGATGCATCATCAGACGGGGCTGATGCTGACTAGTTATGTCAGGGAAGGTTTCTCAGAGTACATGCCGCCTAAGCAGGACTGTAAAGATAAACAGATATTTGCTTAGTGTTTGGGAGGAAGAAAAGAATGTAGCTCTTAAGAGTCTGCCATAAAAAAAGTCCACTTTGATTTCCTGATACCAGACCACAAGTTTGTGGCCTCCACTTCCATCAAGAACCAGACTGTTTGAGCTGCATGACCTCTGGGGAAGATTTGATCTGGAGCCTCTTTGATTGGATTCATCTGCAGTTTGCACAAAGCACCCTGGCAAGGCATCCCCCCTCATCCCCTAGTTTTCTCTCCAAAAAGACACATTAGATAATGTCCGTGAGGGAGCCCAGGCTCTCTGAGAAGCAGATGTGGGGGTGGCAGTAACCATAGGGGTTAGTATGGACGACATCCTGGAGAAAAATGGAGAGGGTGGACTGGTGCTGGTGTGGTCCTGATGCAGGTGAGAAGAAGACGGATGGAGTGGGTGGACAGACAGACGGACGTCTCTTCATCCTCAGTGCTGAAGGCTGTTTGCCAAGTTGATGGCACAGAAGCCTATAAGAGGCACAGTGTGGTTTGGCAGCACAATCTGCTTTCATGTCCCTAGTGCACGTCCCTAGTGCACATTACTGTTGGCAGCCACCTCCCAGCTGCACTGTCTCTCCAGCATGTGGTGGTGATGGACAGAAGGTCACACCGATGCAACCTGTGTGTGCACCTCACTGATAGAGACCCGAGATGTCCGTGTTCATAGGAATGACCTCTATTGGATCCCATATCTGAATTCTTGGCCATTAGGGAGTGGCATCACTTGACAGGGATTAGGAGGTGTGACCTTGTTGGAGGAAGTTTGTGTCACTGGGGGATGGGTTTGGGGGGAGGGGGTTTCAAAAGCTCAAGCCAGGCCCAGTGGCGTTCTCTCTCTGCCTGATGTAGAATTAGAACTCTCAGCTCTTTCTCCAGCACCATGGCTGCCTGCATGCTGCCGTGCATCCAGACATGATGACTATAAATAAAAGTCTCTGAAACTGTAAGCCAGTCCCAATGAAATGATTTCCTTTATAAGAGGTGCTGTTACCACAGAGTCTCTTCACAGCGATAGAACACTGACTAAGACAATGCCCAATGATGACTTTTTTTCCCCCTAAGACCCTCTCTCCTTTTCTTCCCTACTTCCAGACAGGGTCTCACTATGTAGCCCAAGTTTACCATCCTTTTGTCTCAACGTCCATCACACTAGGATTACAGGTGTGTGCTCTATGTTTAACCTCTGGCTACTAAAATAGTTTGCTTTCAAAATAAATTGAATTAAACCCATACCCCATTTTCCTGAAGCATAGAAGCAGGAGAACATTGGGAAGCTGGTAAGTTTTGCAAAAAACCTAGAATCTGGGTAAATGTGAATTTAGGTAGCCAGAAAGTAATGGTATTGGCACCTGTGATCTCAGTTTCCAGTGTCTCTCAGTCGCATGCCTTTTCCTTCTGGACAGGGTTGTTGTGAGGTTGTTTGCTTTATGATGTCCTGGCCATTCTGTGGTGGGAGACACAATAATTCAGTTACTCATCCCTTAAACAATCCCCAGAAGACAGATCCAGCACGGATGTAGTTCTAGGGGGATGAAAAATATCATCTTCAAATGGAGATGTATACCTTTTTGTGTCAGACAGAGATGAGCAGACCTGTCAGGATGCCTGCTGTGCCTTCTGGAATCCTTAGGGCAGAATTTCCCACTTTTATGGTTGCATGTGCTCCCAGCTGCCTACAAAAGTGCTTCCTACTTCCTTGAGCAGAATTTAAAAAAAGACTTTAACAATTTTAGGTCTTGCTGGGTTCTACAGAGACAGGCTCCATCAGCTTATGTCAAACAAAGCCTGCTTCCAGGCCACCATGGAGCAAGTTTGGCTTTGCTATGGTAATGAAGTGTCCCTTAAGCTCCAGTGATGGCCAGCACTAGGCTGAGTTCTTGTCAAGGCCAATGTTGATTTTTCTTCTAGAACCTGAGTGGTCGGAATTTTTGTGCTCCAAGGATGCTATCAAGCAATCACCTGCGTGTCCTTAGGACTAATATGCCATGCCTCTTGAAAATGGTCACATCTAATCATTTTAAAGTAACATTTCTTGTCTGTTAAGATGTGTTTTAATTGGAATCCTTTGGAATAAGGGGTTTCTTTCCCACAATACCTGTACGTATTGATGTAGCTCGCATGTTTTCATTGCTGTGGTTTTTAAATCTCAGCTTTAATTTTATGTGCATGTGTATTATACATGCACACATGTTATGCCTGGCACCTGTGGGAGCCGGAAGAGGGCATCAGTTCCCCTGGAACTGGAGTTACAGATGGTTCTGAGCTTCAGTGTAGGTGCTGGGAGCTGAACAGGGGTCCTCTGTGAGAGCAGCCAATGCTCTTCACTGCCGAGCCCTCTCTCTAGCTCCCATCTCTGCTGAGAGAGAGTTAACTGCATGTAGTACTTTTTTTTTTCTTTCTTGCACCACTGGACAAGTATTTCTGTTTTCTTCTTTATGGCTAGTATAACTGATACAGCTACATATTTTATTTCTCCTCAGAATGGAATCACTGTTGGAGGATATGTGTATGTATCTTCCCCATCTAAGACCCCTCTGGACCATTGTTTTACGCCAGCAGTAGGGGAGACCCCAGCTGTTCTTCCCTAACACTTGGGACCACTAATCAAACTATCTTGGTGGGTTTATAGGGATACCTTCACTTGGCTTTGGTTTTTATTTCTTGTATGACTGATGATGAAAAATATATTTTTCATTCTTACCTACACACAAACACAATTGCAAAGAGTTTGTTCAATTTTAAAAATTTAATTGAATTTTATTTATTTTGACCGATTTGTCCTTCTTTTCCTTTGCATTTCCTTCTTCTCTCCATCTTCAAGGCCAGGTTTCCCCTTATGTGCCACACTGTCATTGAACTCCCTAAATAATCCAGATTAGCCCTGACTTTAGGACAAGCTTCCTGACTCAGCCACTCAACCACTTGGATGGGCAGAGTGCTATATGCCACGATACCTGGCTTTGCTGTCTTCTTATGCTGTTGCTTATATATTCTGACTTCAAGTTGTATTATTTGTAAGTGTTTTTCTCTGATATTTTATTCTGGCTTTTATTCTCTCAGTTTTTGACTCAGTATTTGTGATAGCTTACTATGGCGAAAGTTGAGGCCATTGGTTTTAGGCCCTTCTTTGTAAGAAGAATCACATACAGCTATGAATTTACCTTTCCTGTGTGCTTTAGCAGCAACCTACAAAATTTACAGTGTTGTTGGTTTTTTTTTTTCACTTGATTTATAATATAGTTGTATTCCAATCAGTTCCTTGGAATGTATTGAGACCTCAATAACATAGGCTCTGTTAGAACAGTTTTCAATTTGCAGAAAAATTGGAATCGTAATATAATGTTCTCATGTACCCTACAACCATTTTCCATATCTCTTAGCATTGCATGTTTCTGTAACAGTGAATCACCACTGGCTTTCATTCATCTTCACCTAATGGCCTTGTATACATAGCTTCATGATCCCATTCAAGAAAGCACACCATATTTGGTCATGACTCCCAGGTTCCTCTTGAATGTGTCATTTTCTTTCCTTATTTGTATGACTTGAACGTTTTGAGAATTATTGGCTAGATATTCTGTAGGGTCACCCTTTATTGAAATGTATCTGTTCATTTTTTACCCGATTTGATGCGACTGTGTGTCACCAAGAGGAAGATAGAGGTGATCCAACATAGTTTTCCATGACCTAAAGAATATGTCTTCACCATGATGACTATCTACTACTACTTAAGTTACATTTTTTAGGCTCTGTGAAGTCAGCTTTCTTGTTATCCATTCTTTAATGTCCTCTTTGGCGAGACGTCGCTGAGCAGAGCCATCAGCTAGGGAAATGCAGCCACTTTGCTTTATACAGAATCCTTGGCTAAATCTTTCCTCCCTTTCAGAGTTTTGCATATAAAACACCATGTTTTGATAACCTAGGCACACACTGTACCACTGAGCGTCCCCTGCATCACAGGGGATGTGTTCCATTGTCACACGGCTACTGTTGCTTTGATAGGAAATTAGCAGTTGATCTCATCTTTGTTCCTCTGCTGCTGTTAAGATTGTCTTGCATTATTGGAGAAGTTTTGTAACTAGAGAAAGTAAGTTTCTTTCAGAATACTGTTCTTATTCTGGCAGTCGCAAAGATGGATGAGGACAAGGGTGACATCATGTCATCCATATGAATGGAGAGTACTACATCCCGTGAGTGATATGGTTACTTTGAGCTCTAACTTGAGTTGCCCAGTTCTATAGAACGTCTAAGAAAAACCAACTAACCAACCAACCAACCAACCAACCAACCAACCAACCAACCAACCAAGGGAATTTATTGTTGGCCATGCTGGGTTCTCACCCCTCCAGAATGTGTTCTCTCTCTTTCATTCCCTGTTTCTCTATCTCTTTTCCTCTGTATCTCTCTGTCTCTCTTTGTCTCTCTCTGTCTCTGTCTCTCTCTCTCCTACACACTTTCTTAGTAATTTCATTGACCTTTTCCATAGTTTACTTGAACTTGTATTTTTGCATTTGGTTTTCAAGCTCTTAAGATAGCTATCTTTTCATATATAATCTTCAGTATCATCTAAACACATCTTTTAAGGGGAAAGAAAAGGTAATTATTTTCAGGATAATCTTATTACTCTGGTTGTCTTGTGTATATCTGGTGACAGTATTAGATATTTTTATTCCTGAAGACATCATGGACAGGATCTTGGGAGCATTTTTGTGGACAGAGATTCTTTTTCAGGATTCAAGCTCACAGGGTCATGAAGCTGTAAAGAAAGAGGACTCATACTGACTGAGGACACACCCTGCATCAGGTGTCATGGTAGAAGCTACCCACGGGCCCAGTGTGATCTGGTGGTGTTCAGAGATCAGCTGGTTCCTCTCTCTGGGCTTTGCTTTACCCTTTAGAGAGATAAATTTATTCCCTTGGGAGTATATTAAGTTATGTCTCTAATGGTCATTTTTGGGGTAAACATTTTCTCTGATTCTAGGGAGTCTTTCTTTTAGATGTGTGAATAACTTTTAAATTTAATGGATGTTTAGAGATGGACACATATGCATTTGAAAGCTGGATCTGTCATGGCCAATGAAATAAGAAAAATATATTTTGAGCCCAACTGTATTGTAATATAATGATTGGATAACAGGATGTATATTGAATCCCATATTGTAAGCTCTCCATGAATGGTAACTGCCTAACCGATAGTGTCCTCACATTCAAATACCGTTTCAAAGATGCGTTTGATGGGGAACAAACCTTGAGAAATGTCCTCACAAATGAGTTTTGTGGTAAAAATCCATGTCAGAAATGTGTAAGCTCTACCTGTATCTATTTTCTAGGCTTATTAGCAAATAAGACCTAAAATAATCTTTAATAATCAACTCTGCTCACTATCTTGATCCTGCATCAAAACTATATTTGACTTTGCAGGAGTTCCCCCGCCACAGTATATCTGTTAATGTATTAAAGAGAAGAGTTAAAGCGAATAGGGAGTGACTGGAAGCACACGTAAGCCAGCGGGAAAGGTGGGAAGGAGGAGAGCGCTGAGGTTCCTCAGCGTGGGAGTAGGGGGGAATCTAAGTCAGAGATTGAAACAAATATGATCAGTGGTTTAGACAGTTGTTTTCTTTAATACATGAAACCTTATTAATACACATGCCAAGCTGTAGCTGGAGGTCCAGGTGTTTACATATAAATATATATGTAAAACCTTATTCACACATATGACAGGAATCCAACTGCTTGCTTTTATAAATAAATCTTCATTAATACACAGCCGTGCCCATTGCACTATCTGTAGTTGCATCCATGTTACAAGGGAGGAACTGAGTGGTTTGACAAAGATTATATGGCCTGAGAGCACAAAACATTTACTCTCTGGTTATAGATAGGAAAAGTTTGCTGGTCCCTAACTGGAGGTCAAGATTACATCAGCAAAGTAGGAAAATGTGTGGAACTGAAGACCATCATTAAGAGAAATAAATCAGCTTTAAAAGGCAAAGCCATAGAGATAAAACCATACACACATATACATTCAGACACACATATACATATATAGGCATACACATTCATACACACTTACATACATACATACATACATACATACATACATATATACATACATACATACATATGTACATACCACACACACACACACACACACACACACACACACACGCAGACAAGCAGACATGCACACATATGAGAGAGACATAAAGAGGAAGTGAGGCAGGGTAAAAGCAGACAACGCAGTGAGGTGAATTCAGTCACCTTGAGGGAAGATGACTGTGAAGTCTGTCACTGTGGGCCATGGGTGTGCACTATTACATTTTAAACTAAGAAGCATCAGAGGTATAGCTTCTTCCCTAACATGACCAGTGCGAATCTCCGCTTCCCTTTCACTAAACTTCATCTTGGTAACTCCTGTTTCTATAGACCATAGCAGCTGGTTTACTCACTGGGTGTGGCCCAAGAGGGACACTCTCCCAAAGGCAGAGTGCTTCATGAGAATCAACCTTATCCACTTAGCTCTTAACCCTAAACACAGGCACCTCCCATAGGCATCTTTCAGATGTCTTGCTTTCTTAGGCAAGGCCCCCGAAGCTCTCCATGCTCCATGTGGCCCTATAGAACTGATGACATCATCAGGGACTTGCAGGTCTTTCGTGAGTCTCCCAAGTTTCACAGCACAGCACCCTCTTTATCTGTGGCTCTGCTTCTCACAGTTTTGTGGAGTTACCCATAGTCCATATGGTCTGAAAAGCATTAAAAGGAAAATTTCAGAATCAGCTGTTTGTAAGCTCTAAATAAACTAGATTCTGGTAGAGTGTGGCCATTGTTCTATGTTAGTATCAGGCATTATCAATATCACAGTTTAGACATTGTCATGTGCTCATGCATAGGACCTAAGATTTCATCATTTGACCCTGCAGAGGAGAGATCAGTAGGGGTTGTTGGGTTTCCTGCTTTCAAAGTCACAGGGAAGGAATGGTTTATGCGCAGAGCCTCGTTATGGAAATGATTGGGGACTCTCTGTTTCAGGCCCCAGGGGTCTGGATTCCCAGCTCCTACCACATCAGTGGCTCTTGGGGAGACAGATGGGACTTTTGAGAAGAGGTTTCTCGTTTTCTGACTTGTACATCATGAGGACTTTGTAGCCTGTCATAGAAATATCTGGATAAAATTTTTTCCCTCCCAATTTTCAGTAGACAGACAAACTGGGAATCTTGATCTCATAGTAGATTTACTCCCATTTGCAGAAATTAATTTTGGCCTGTGTATTTGCGAAGTCCCCATCTCTTTGTCCATTTATGGTACAACTTATAAGGAGCCTGTTGCATCCCTGGCCGCATGGCTGTGCGACCCCTGTTAGGATGCCTACTGGGAGAGATGGCAAGGTTGCAGAGGTGAACAGAGGAAGCATGACTGAGACCAGGATGGCGACTGAAGCATGGGGTGACCTGCAGTGTCCAGTGTGAGAGTGTCATGTGTCTCTGAAGTGCAAGCTGGAGGGAGGGAGGAGTACAGGGATCACCTTTGATGGCTTCTAATGGCTTCATGGAAGATGTCAGACCTCATATTCTGGATTCTGGTTTTGACATTTTTCCTCTTTGGGTTGTTCAGCATGCATGCGTGTATATTATGCAGACTTTGATGTGTGTGTTTATGTCTGTGTAGTACGCATGCTTTGTGTATATGTGTTATGAATACTTTGATGCCCAGATGAATATGTGTATGTTATGCATGCTGTATGTGTGAGTGTGTGCACATGCATGACTGAGTGTGATACCAAGAATCAGCCTCAATTTCTCATTTCTTGCTTGTTGAGTCAGTGCCTCTTAGTCAAACCTTGAGCTCACTGACTCCATTAGGCTCGCTAGCTGGCTTGCTTCGAGCATGCCTGTTTCTGCCTCCTGAGGCTGTAATTATGAGAGGACTGCCACACCCACCTGGCATCTATGTGGGTTCTGGAGATCCAGACTCTGGTCGTTATGTCTATATGGTAAGCACTTTAACCATTAAAGTCTCCTCAGGTCCTGCCAGTTTTCTCCTAAGTCAGAGTGTCTCTATGCAGCCCAGACTGACTTGAAACTTGTGATGTGGTTCCTCCTGCCCATTTCCTTGTGCTGGGATCACAGACATGTGCCACCACCCCCTGCAGGACATTTACTTTAGTTTCAAGGAACTTCTCAATGCTCAGTCCCAATCCTCTTGTCTCTTAAAGGCAGGCAGTGGGGAATCTTCATAACATTTTGACCAGAGTTGATGGGATAAGAAAATAGCCTTTATGGTAATACATGCTCATTTGTTAAAGCCTCCAAAATATGACACCTTAGTGGTCACTCAAGCATCTTTTAAACCAGCAATTTGTAAGGGTTGTGTGGGGCCGAATCTGAACAGCATTAGAATTCCCCCTCATATTTTTGTAATTTTAGCAAATATATGTCATCTTTGAGAAAATATTGCTTTTTTGTAAAATGCCAACTGGAAGGTAAATTTGCAGCTTAGGTCATTTATTGTGAGTTAAAAAAATAAATTAAAAAAAAACAAATCAAATTCTTTTATTAAGCAATTTGCCCCAAATTCAACTACACTAATTAAGTCTCTAAGGATCAATATATTCATAAATAGTCATGTTTTATCAAAGTCAAATATAGGGCAAATACCTGTGTTCGTGCGTTACTGAACTTGGGTTATTAAATAAGACCCACGCCATACCTTTTAAGATTCTATCCATTAATAAATGTTTAATAAAAATGTAAAGATGGAATATGGTTCACAGAAGAAAGATACCCCGAGTGTTTCTAGTGGAGCTGGCTTTGTGAAAGCAAGTTTTCTATATTCTGATCCATCGGATAGAAATTTCGCTAGAAAAGTTTTTCATGGAAATCATGGCTGTCAACTATCGATTAAATTACAGGGTCCCATTTTCCTTAAGTACCATATTGAACTCTAATGCAAGGTCACCTATCCTACCAGATTGCTTTAGACTTTGTTAAGATTGAACTTAAGCACAAATGAGCATCAGCAATCCATGGGGAGAGCACACAAACAGGATTCGCCTCAATGACGGGGGAGGGGGGGTGCCTCAATGATGGGGGGGTGCCTCAGTGTTTTTACTATATGCTGGGAAATACACTGTCCCCCACATTTTAAAAAGGGCAAAGAATTCATTTGTTTTTAAGTCAGTGCAATCAGAAAATTAACCCATTCCAAGCTCCAAGTCTCTCTTGTGTTCTTTTGCTCCTGACTTCGTGATATATGATGTGTGAAGTCATTTTTACACATGTCAGCAGAAAAGAGGTGTAACTAAGCGCCTGCCAGCCAGCCGGGGATACAATTTCCAGACAAGGGCTTGAACCCACGGTCTCCAAGTTCAGGGCTCCTCTCTGTCATTCACTGGCTGTGTCGCCACTGTCACCTGCTTGCTGAATGTCTGAGCTCTGCCTTTGCGAAGTGGGAAGCACACAGTGTTGTTTGGGTTCCACTCTGAGCTCCAAGGAAAGACTATAGAGGCTGTTAGGAACATGCACGTGTGTTGGTCTTTCTGCTTGTATGGGAAGGTGTCTTGGGACTTGGAAGTCCAGGAACCACACAGCTGAGAGGAAGCCTCCTCAGCAGAGGCGTTGCAGCTCCCGAGGGAGGGATCCCCAGCTGAGCTGAGGAGCTCAGGCGCCTCAGCCCCACTCCTTCTCTTCCCTTTTCTTCATTGCTTCTTGCCTTCTTCCAGCAAGAGAGTCACACCAGGCAGCAAATCCCAGAAAAGAAATTTATTGGAGGGTCCAGGGTGACAAATCCAGGAATGGCTGCCTATGCTCTCAGGGGGTAGCAGACAGCAGTGAATTGGACATAGAGCAGTGCTTATTTAGGGATTCTTAGGGGTGGAGCTTTCTAGGTTAGAGCTTTCCAGGGTAAGGATTGGTGGGATTTCAAGTCCTGCACTTGGGGGAACTCAGGGGTTGGTAGGTTTTCCTGTTAAGGAAATTGGTTGGGTTTTCTGCTCAGGGATTGGTGGGTTTTGTTCAGACTTTTCACCTAAAATTAGCATAATCTGGGGATGGTCCCTTTGAGGGGCTGGAGATGACTTTGTGATGGATACAGAGGCTGGAAACATCGTTAGACAGTTAGGGAGGTCTGGGGGAGGGGCCTGGCTGCTGGAGCTCTTCAGTTGAGGGCCTGGCCACTTTCCTGCCTTGAGGGTTTACAAAGTTTACAAAGGGAGTTCACAGCAGGGAAAGCCTGGACTCTTGAGTGGATGTGTTCAGTGAGTGGCAGCTGTGCTTGTGATTATAGGATAGACCGGTGGCAGAAAGGTAGGGCACGAAGCCCCTCCCTGTAGATAAGGCTGTCTTCCCAAACTGGAAACAAAGTAGAGGGAGTAGAGGGAGGGTCTGAGAACATTCCTGCAGTGTCAACAAATGAGGTGGAGGGTTCAGGGTGTGGAGAGGCGAATCCAGGAATGGCTCCTGCCCCCCCCCCCCCCCCCCGCAAGAACTCCTATATAAACACTGCCCTTGTCCAATTCATACCAGGGAGTAGCACAATCAGGTATGGTCTTGTTAGAGTAGGTGTGTCATTGTGGAGGCAGACCTTAGAGGTCATATATGCTCAAGGTATACTGGTGTGGCAGTCTCCATCTGCTGCCTGCAGATCAAGACATAGAACTCCCGGCTCTGCTAGCACCAAGTCTGCATGCATACTGCCATACTTACCACCATAATGGTAATGGACTAAACCTCTGAAGTTGTAAGCCAGTCCCCAATGAAATATTTTCCTTTATAAGAGTAGTCTTGGTCATGGTGTCTTGTCATAGCAATGGAAACCCTGACTAATACAGATGCTTCATGATTTCCCATGAAGTGACATGGCACAGAGTGACATTAATAGAATAAATATGGTGGAACTTGGAGAAGAAGCCCTTATCCCTGACACTCACTGAGGATGGTCCATGGGCGACCCTTCTACATATCCACATCCTCTTTCGGGCAGATGTGAGTGGTGAGGTGGGGCAGGGGGAGCATAGCCAGATGGAACACTTGTTTCTTCTGGGATATTGTCTCTCTGGTTCTGGCTGGTTGTTGCTGGATTTGCTAGAGAATGTTAGCTGCCTTCGTGAGGAACTGCAAGTGATTGAGGAGAAAGCCCTGCCTAGTCAGAGCCAGCTCATTTCCAGGAGGGTTGAATGTTTACCCAAGTAGAATCCTGGGTGATCTGTTCTTTGGAAGCCCCTTCCAGATCTATAGCTTTATAACTTTAGGGAAGCTCCCTTTTTTGTTTGACTTTTTAGCCTATAATTCTGGGGTGGGGGAAGTAGTTTATAGAACTCAAATAGATTTTGGCATGAACTTAGCTAAAATTGACTGCCTTCCGTCATGAGTTAATATTAAACAGAGCTTGTCGGTGCCTAAATATTTGTTTTAGGAATACCCACAGACTCCATTTTCATCTGGGCTAAGCTGTAATCTTTGGTCTAATGGCTGCAGTACATAGCACTGGATAAATCATGTGTTCTCCATCAGAAGGATGCTAGGGTGGTTGTATGCAGGTGGGAGGATGAGTCGATGGATGCCCGGGTTTTGGCTTGCATCTACTACAAACAGAGGAACGCCTCTGCAGTGCGCCCAGTTGATGGGTAAGCAGTCGCCACCCTAGACAGCTTGATGCCGCTGTGCTCAATCAGGTTCTAAAGATTTCAGATGCTTGCTGTTAATGAACCATTTGCTTAATTGATGGAGCAGGAGGAAAATGGTTTAAGGAATCGGAGCAGAATCCTGGACAGACTATCGCTCCTAGAGACAACCATCTTCAAGGGCAGGCTGTGGACCTTAAAGCAATGAGGGCGTTTGCTGCTCCTCAGTCCTTGCCACCCCTCAGCCTGTGTAATGTGAGTGTTAACGAATGTCTAAGAAAAAATAGAAGAGGAAAGAAAAGCCATTGGTTTCATAGTCCTTGAGTCCGGGCCCAGTCTCTGAAGATGAAGGTCTCATGGGTACCTTGGTGACGCTCTTTTTCAGAGTGTGTCTTACTTCATCTCTCTCTGGGCTCCCCTCCTGAGCTCCTGTGTTTTATTAATTATGGAATTCACTGGCCATCTTAGAAAAATGATTAATGGTACTTCAGAAACATAGAAGTAAATAAGCCAGGTTTCAATATACGATCGTGTAGGCCTGATAGAAACCCCAGGGCGGCCATCTTTTAAGAGGTCCGTGTGAGGAGTTTAACACCAGCCCGTTGCTGCAGTACTTAAAGTCTGGTGGCACTGTGAGTTATCACCCTGCTGCGGATGGGGCTTTCAATGAATTTGTAATTTGAGAAGTTAAATTAATCCTGAAATATATTATTTGCTGTCTGTTTTTCCACTCAGGAAAGAGATCCCCATGTAAACAGAGCCTCCCTCTCTGGCTGCTGTGAGTGTGAGCTGGTCACAGATACTTGCCAAATTTACAGTGGCTGTTATTTTTCAGAGCACAGACAATCAATTTTTTTTATTATTAGTTTTTTTTTTTTTTTGGAAAAGAGATACCACCACCGTGAAAAAAATATTTTCCAGGAGATTTCTGGTACTTTAGTCGTGGTTTATGTTGCCCTACGATGTTCTGCTGAGGATATACTTGATGCACCCATTGTTGGTCTCCTTACTAGAATGTAAGCTTTGTGAGGCTGGGGATTGCCTTTTAGTTCAGGATACTTTCCCTGCACTGGCCACAGGAATCCTGGCATGCAGCAGGTAATCTGTATACGCTGACTGAGGAATACAGAAATATGTATTTATTTTCAAAATGAAGTGACTTTGGAGATCCTTACTGTCATGGGGGGGTATTAACAGACTCAGGTTAGCCTTTACTGCGGTGGGAAGAAGCTCGTTCGTTTATTCAGTTTTTACCACGGACCTGCTCTGTGCCACACCCTGTTCTAAGCACTGCAGTCAGTAATTACCAATGCCTAATGCGCTCACTTCTCTCACTACCCTTCCTGTGAGGTAATTTAACACATGCATGCATGTGTGAGTGCTTGTGCTTGTGTGATGATGTTGATGTGCGTGTGTGTGAATGTAGAGGTCAGAGGTCAACCTGAGGTCAGAGGTCATTTTTTTTCCCTCACATACCATCCATCCATCTTAGTTATTTCTGTTTGCAGCAGGTCTCTCACTGGCCCCGGGGGTTCACTCAGTAGACCAGGCTAGCCCCCAGTAGACCAGGCTAGCTGATGAGCCCCTGAAAGCCTCCTCTCTGCTTCCCCAGTGCAGGGATTATAACAGGGCCATTGGCCATGGTCAGCTTTTGGAAGCAAGAGCTTTGGAGACGAAACTCAGAGATTTGTCCTTCCTGCCTGTGCTGGCGTCTCTTTTCAAAAACACTAATGATAATAAAGAAATTGATTGTGCTCTAAAAAAATAACACCCACTGTAAATTCAGGGGACAACTCTTTCTGCTCCCTATAGGGGCAGTTTAATTAAGAGTCTGTTTCTATTTTGAGGAAAAAAATATGGCACCCCAAAATTTAGGAGACAAAAATTCCACTCAGCTTGGGAGATTGTGGAAGTGATGTTGGACCTGAAGCCTCAGGGGATGTCAGCGCTGAAGAAACAAAGGGCTGCCCACAGTAGGTCTCTTTGCTGTCTTAAGAAGACTGCAACCACTACTGGATTTAAACTTAAAGTTGGCCTCCTCTAAGTTTGAAGGCCCACGAAGGCTCACTGTTCCTTTAGTTATTCATAATGTACACTTTAAAAATTAACACTATGAACTGCTAACACAATCCACATTCATGTTCAGTTTCCTCCTGACAAATATTTATTTTATTAGTATCAAAGCATATGTATGTGTATGGAGTTGGGGTGGGCATGATATGTTTATATACAGACATCAGAGGACAACTTACAGTTGTGAAATCTCTTTCCACTGTCTGGGATCATGAAATCCAACTCATGGATTGAGGCTTGTGTGGCAGTAACTTGCCCCGTGGAGCCACCTTGACACCTCCATTTCCCCTTTAACTGAACCCCAGTGTGTTGGGCTGCCAACCTTATAAGAAAACCCACAGACTTGTGAGTGTCAAGGAAAACAGACAGCAGAACCCATCCAGTTAAAGTTTAACCTTGTTCCTCTTAAGTGACTGGTCTGGGGGAGGGCGGAGGCCATGAGACCTAGCTCTGGACAAAGAGAAGGAAAAAGAGGAGATTCCTGGGGCTGGCGAGATGGCTCAGTGGTTAGGAGCGCCGACTGCTCTTCTGAAGGTCCAGAGTTCAAATCCCAGCAACCACACTTACAACCATCCATAATGAGATCTCATACCCTCTTCTGGAGTGTCTGAAGACAGCTACAGTGTACTTACATGTAATAAATAAATAAATAGATAAATAAATAAAAAAAGAGATTCCTGAGAAATGTTTTTCTTATTCTTACAACGACATATCCAGAGGAAGGAGCACAGCATATTACATAGCCACTTCCATGCTAACATGAAAGACAAATCCCCACCTATATTCATTGATGAAATTAAAAGCCCAGTCATAATAAAATTTACATATAGGTGTAGTAACAAGAATGGGATCCTTAACTTTTAAATATTTAATCTTAACTTTGCTTTAAATATTTTGGTTTTGAAGGTGCATTATGTGAGTCTTTATGCATCTTTCTCTCTCTCTCTCTCTCTCTCTCTCTCTCTCTCTCTCTGTGTGTGTGTGTGTGTGTGTGTGTGAGTGTGTGTGTGTGTGTGTGTGTGTGTGTGTGTGTGTGTGTGTGTAGAGGTCAGAGGTCAATATGAGTTGTTTTCTTCTACTGCTCTCTACCTTGCTTTTTGAGACAGAATCTCTCCTGGACCTGGAGCTCACAGGTTCAGATAGATTTGCTGACCATTAAGTCCAAGGAGTCCCCCTACCTCTACCTCGCCAGTGCTGGGGTTATATGTGCTCACCACTGTACTGTAGGTGCTGGGGAATCCAGAATCAGCCCCTCACTCTTATGCCACAGATAATTCCCCCATGAGGGCATCTTCTCAAGCCTGGCTACTTTAGTCTTTTTTTAGTGTTCCATGGTACTAATACCTTGTGTCGACGCATCTATTAGAACTGTTCTTTGTTAGTAAGCTATCTGCCAAAAGACACCAGATCAGATGTGGGACTATCATCTCCAGGGCTTACCTTCAATGACCTGTAATTTCAAGGTTCTGGTGGTTGAAAACTATTATCCCCAAGTCACCTTTACTATGTGCAACTGTGTGTATCCTAATGCACCCACAAGGAACATTAAATGTTTCTCTGTGAATTACCCCCACGGCCTCACATCTTGAAAAGGTAATTGGCCACGTTCAGGAGATGGAAATTAATAACTTTTCATGTGCCAAGTGTTAGATTCCACAGATTTTTATAGGCTTGAGTTCATTTACCTTTCACAAAACCCCATCAGGAGGACAGGCTCCTCCTTACTTTGTGGGATCTGAGGAAATTGTGTCCCAGAACATTAAATAGTTCTCTGCTAGAGCCAGTTGTATCCCTTTGTCAGCTCTGGCCTTTTGTCTGTGTTTGCAAACAAATGAAATGTCCACAAACTTGCCTCTGGTTCCAGTTTCCTATACCAACTGGCATGTGCCTCTGCCTGTCTGCCTGTCTGCCTGTCTGCCTGTCTGCCTGTCTGCCTGTCTGCCTGTCTGCCTGTCTGCCTGTCTGCCTGTCTGCCTGTCTGCCTGTCTGCCTGTCTGCCTGTCTGCCTGTCTGCCTGTCTGCCTGTCTGCCTGTCTGCCTGTCTGCCTGTCTGTCTTTGTCTGTCCCTGTCTGTCTCTGTAGGTGCCAGATACTGAAACAGATGATGCTTAAAAACAAACCCAGTCACCATTACATTTCTTTATGGCTAAGGAGCATCTGGACCAATTTAAGAAGTTCGAAGAGCGATCGGATGTTTTACAACATAATGCGCCCCAGGATTGCCATCCGAGTGGGAACGTGCTCACTGAATAATGACTCCAAGTGCTGCTCTCTGGGTTTGCCTTCTCCAGGCCTCTGTAGTCAGAAGGCAGCGAGCAAGGCTGGAGCTTTATTTATTTAATCTTTCTCCTTTGATTCTAGCATCCCAGGGAATAAAGTAGCCTGCCCAGTGATAATATATATGAAGGCATGGGAAGGGGGATTGGACCCATCGTGGGGACAGAGCAAAAATAAAAATGGGAGACATGAAAAAACAAGCAACAACAGAAAAGGAGATTGTAAATAAACTTGGGAGGTTGAGTGCCTCTAAGGGAAAGGCACAGCCAACTGGTTCAGTACTCATGCATCAGCTCCACTAATAACCATGGAGACCATCTTGGTCCTTTCCTTATAGTAATGAGGAAGGCACAGGGTGGGGCGAGGTGGGAGGAAAGCACGTGCCATTTCCACCTATCTAAATATGAGCCTAGAAGTAGCCGCTCCTCCCGAGGGCTGCCACCGAGCCCAGCTCTAGACGACTTTAACTTATCATCTGTCCCTTCGTCAAAGAGATTAGGCAAAGGAGAAATAGAACAAGAAGTTCCCGAGCTGCCTTTCCAGCCAGAGGACAGCTCAGTCTGACCCCATCTGAACGGAACCCAGAATGTGGATGCTCCTTAATTAATGGAATGTAACAATACATATTAGTAGATAATTTTGTTGCCCCTTAAAGATAACTGCATGGCCGTCATAAACACTCCATTGTTTGCAATTGCACTGAAGGTCAGGAGTGACGTAGAAAGGCATAGAGCAGGAGGCTGGGGGTGGGGCTGGGGTGGGGGTGGAGTGGCTCCATGTATGAGCGGGCTTGCTGGGAGCATAGTAACCTGAGCTCAATCTCTGGAATCCTTGTGAGAAGACTCAATGTGGGGCATCTATTCATAATCTCAGCCCTCCTTTGGCCAGACTGGAAGTGGAGACAGAATTACCTGGAAGCTGGCAGGACATTGTCCTAAAGTTAGCATCGCCACTGAAGGCTGGCTTTGACAGGTCAGGTACTGAAGAGGGTATATGGAGTCGGCGGCTAATCACACAGTACATTTTTTCTCTGAGAGAGCAAAACTTAATTCTCTTCGGCCATTGAAAAGGGGGAAACACACACACACACACACACACACACACAGACACACACACACACACACACACACATCATTGAAGCAATCTTTTTTTATTCTCTATTTTTTCTATTTCAATATCAATTTCTATTTCAAAATCTTTATTCTTTTTATTTTTCTCTTATCCTCTTTATACCACCGAAAGCACATTCTCTATGTAAGGAAAAGGATAACCTTGTAGCCACAAGTTGCATATTCTGAAAAACAACCACCCCCAAATCATAGTCCATTGCAACTGTGCAAAAATGGTGGACTGTCTCCAGGAAGCTCATTTGTCCACTGAAGCTCCTCCTGCATGGCTGCTGACACGTTGCAGTGGCAGAAGTAATAAGAGAGACCCAGCTGCCTCGATGGAAGGAGGGAACGGATTCCCCAGAGCCGTCTTCTTCCCTCCCTTCTTCTCCCCTCCCTTCTCTTTTCTTCCTCTTTCGCTGCTCTTCTCCTCTCTTAATTTCTACCCTCTCCCTTCTCCCTTCCATGTCCCTACCATAGCCTCCTCAGTCCTCCCCACTCTTCTGTTTTGTTGTTTTTCTGGCAGGGGGACTCACTCACTGTATAGTGCAAGCTGACCTTGGACTCTCATCCCTCCATACCTAACATTTATGAATTATAAAGTCATGGCATGTTTCCTTTGCTCACACAGAGCCTGAAGTACTGACACCCTTTGGGAACTTCAGGGCTGTGTTCATCTAGATCCTTGAGAGACTGGTTCATGGAACAGATTCTGTGTCAGTCTGTCTTCTGTTACTGTAACAAATGCCAGAGATGATCGACTTATAAAGAGAAAAGGTTTGGTTCCTAGCTCTGGAGGGTTCAGTCCATGGCAAGTCAGCACATCATGGGGTGGGGGTGAGTGTGGTGGAGCAAATCCACTCAGCAAAAGAAGAAGTAAGAGTCCATGGTCCCACTGTCCCCTTCAGGAAAGTCATCCAAGGACCTGAAGACTTCCCAGTAGGTTCCACCTCCTAAAGGTTCTATCCTCTACCCTGTAAGCTCCCCAGGTTGGGCACCAAGCCTTTGGAAGCATTTCATGCAGCTGGGGGTGAAGACACACCAGCACCTCCACCATCATAGCTCCAGGACTCACTGGAGACTGGCATACCAGTGAGTGTTCCTGTGAGCAGAAGCCCGCAAGGCCTTCCAATGGAAAGGCTCAACGGAAGCATCAAAGGGTGCACCGCTCTCATGCTACATGAGGCAGAAGTTTATTCTGTGTGCTATGAGCCACTGTTATATACTCTCTGCTGCCATATTTTGCTTTTGCATGTCTTTTTTTCCCTGTGTATCTGCTTCAAGATTTGTCTCTCTAAAGGTAAGCTTTTTCTTCATTCACATATAATATTGGAACACTGAACTTGTTAGTTTGTATTGTTAATTTGATACAAGATACAACTTGGGAACAGGGGTCCTCAGGGGAGGAATTGCCTTCAGTAGATGGGTTTGTGGCCATGTCCGTGAAGGAGTGTTTTGGTTGATTGAAGTGGGAAGGGCTAGCCCACTGTGGGCGACACCATCCCCAGGCAAGTGAACCTGTCCTATGAAGGAAAGCTAGATGAGATAAGCCAGAGAGCAAGCCAGGAGCCAGCAGTCTTCCATGGTTTCTACTGTAGTTCCTTCAGGAGTCCCTGTCACTTCAGTGATAGACCATGATGTCACAACTGAAACTCTTCCGTCCCCAAGTTGCCTTTGGTCATGGAGTTGAGTGCATTAGATAGCTGCATGCCAGCTCATTCTCACCTGTAAGATGTTTATCTGCCCTCCCTGCTTTCTGAGAAGGGAGGGACATAAACACTATGAGAGCTCACCTTTTAAAATGAAATTTTTCATATTTCAAAGCCACATATGTATTTATTTAGAAAATTTAGGAAATACAAAGCAAATGAAGGACAATATCCTGTATAATCTCACTTCACTAATATGGAAGAAGAATATTTGTGTCAACAGGAAAAAGTAGGACACTACTCAGCATACTTACCACGACAAGAGGAGGTCAGAGGTGACCGACCAGCAAGGGAATGGAAAATGCTGGAAAGGGAAAGTGCCTCAGAAGTTCCCATCGTAGGAACTATGTCTCAGTCCTACTTGAATGTAAGACTTTTCAGATCGATCCACGTCCATGCAGATCTCAAAACTCCACCCTTCTTTGCAGCTAACTAGAATTCTGCTGTGTTCACGAACCTCAGCCTCACTCTCTGTCCATCTGTGGGTCCTTTGGGGTATGCTCTCAAGAGCCTTCTAAGCAGGACCCGTACAACACAGGGAATGTCCCCATGAATCAACAAATAAGACTGCACACAACTAACTAGTGTCTACACAACAGAGAAACTGTCAACAGAGAAAGCAATCCATAGAATAGGAGGAAATCTTCCTTTTTTTTTAACTTAAAAATTCATTGCATATACTTACTGAACATGGTACTTTGTTACACAGGATTTTCATACAAACATTCCTGTGATGTTAGCAGTTTCTCTTCATACCTTCAGCACACGCTGCTTTTCCATATCCTTTACACTTCTGATAATAATATACTAGGACATCACTGTAACTCCATTGGAATTCTTTCAGTAGACATTGACAATATTTCTAGTTTCTTTTGCTTGATTGCAAATTAATGTTCCAGAGCTTGGCATCTATCTATTGAAGATTTACTGTTATTATGGGGCCAAAAAAGGGGGTCATTTTCAGGCTGATAGTAAGGTGTGTGCATTGAGAAACTAAGCGTCTAAGATACATAAATCCACCCGGAAGTCAAACAAAACAAGGAATTAGAACCAAGAGCCTGCAGAAAATGAAATTAGATTCTTATCTTTCATCCTGTGCAAAAACCAGATCAAAATGTGTCAAGTAGTCTGGGCTGGCTGGCCACAGATCCAACTTTCTCTCTGTAGCTCTGGGGTTCCAAACTCGTCCCCAAATTACTTTTCATATAGATTCTGGGGATGAAACTCAGGTCCCTGCTAACTTACTGACTGCTGTGCCCCCAGCCCTGTCACAGGGCGTCATAGATGCTGCATCTTCTCAGCAAGGTGAAGCCTTGCTGCATGTGGAGGTGGATTTATAAATACCCTTTTCTCCTTTCTTGACTTTCCTAAAGCCAAACTTCTCACACTAAACACATTTTCATATACAGTACCTGGGGTGTTTCGCTGCAGTATCTACTCTAGATAAAAGAGAGAGAGAGAGAGAGAAAAAGAGAATCCATTTTTCTATGTTTATTTCTTTTTGCCATCTACCTTCTGTTTGTTACCAGAGCTACCTGAAAGCCACAATAAAGTTGTAAGGCTTCCTGTCAATTGTTCCAGTTTGAGCTTGTCATTTATCAAGAGCTAAGCAAGGGCTGTTCAGCCAGGACACTGAAAGCCATTCCTCTTGCCCTCGCTCTCCGACATTCTTGTTCACCTGTTCTGTCTCTGAGCAGGACCACAGCACGCACTCGGAATCTATACGCTCTACGAGTCTCTGTTCATCGATGTACGCTCCTCCCAAAGTAATATAAAAGAAATATTAAAGGAAGAAAAGAAGGAGTCTGAGAAAAACTTGACTTATTAAGAGACCCCCTTCAGTCCGTGGGGCTCCACAAGGACCCGGGGACATCAATAGGATCTTGAGCTGCAGAAGTAATTCCTAGTCTTGTGGATTCTAAGATTTCTCTGAAGTCCAATATGGTTCCCAAACATACTAATAGGATTAGAAATAACATCTCCAATAAAAAAGAATGTGCCTTCAATAATGCATTTCTCTCTGAAACACTGGAAGTATGCCATGTTTGCCTGGAAACATGGATGTGAAGTTAAAACTATCCAGAAGGTACCTATTTTTTTTAAAAAGCTTGTTCTCTATTGAAATTCCACTTTTAAAGTTTGTGCTGCGTCTCTTCTCCCTTCGCTCCACTCCTCGCCTCTCTCCCGCCTCCCTGCACTGCCTTCCCTTTATGACCTTTTTGGCCACGCCCCTTGATTTATGGTCATTTGCGCTTTGCTGTATGGCCGTTTATACCATCCTGCTCTTGTCATAAATGACTACCATAAAGTGAAGTAAAATAACATAAAACATTAGTGAGTCCCTGATACTCAAGGTTCCTTCCCATCAGTCCTGACAAGCACCAACCATAGAAAAACAGATTCAGCCTTTTGAAGGGAGCAGCATTTGACACTACAATTTTTAAAAGTTAAAACCACTAAAATTCACTCAACTCCTTCTGTGTGCCAGTCAATGTGGAGTTCATTGTACACGCAACCTATAATCCTTATTACCTCTTGTCTTAGGATTTCATTGCTATGAAGAGACAATGTGTCCAAAACAACTCTTCTACAGGAAACATTTAATTAGTGTTGGCTTACAGTTTCAGAGGTTCAGTCTATTACCACTATGGCAGCATGCAGGCCAACATGGTGCTGGAGGAGAAGCTGAGAGTTCTGCTTGATTTGAAGGCAGCAGAAGAAGTTCCAGGACAGCCAGGGCTATACAGAGAAACCCTGTCTCGAGAAAAGAGAGAGAGAGACAGAGAGAGAGAGAGAGAGAGAGAGAGAGAGGGAGAGAGAGAGAGAGAGAGGAAGAAGAAGAAGAAGAAGAAGAAGAAGAAGAAGAAGAAGAAGAAGAAGAAGAAGAAGAAGAAGAAGAAGAAGAAGAAGAAGAAGAAGACTGTCTTCTGTAGGCAGCCAGGACCAGGCTCTCCTCTGCTTGGGGCAGAGCTTGAGTGTAGGAGTATAGGTGACCTGAAGGTGGTTGAACCACCAAAAGGCCCACCTGAGAGTGGCCAGGGACTCATGAACTCCCAGGAACTACCTGTTGATTGCTGGTATCTCCTCTGAAGAGACTCTTTCTCCCCCTGCTTTTCATTGCTATGGAACTGTGGGACTTCTGACAATTTCATTAAGTCCATTAGGCTCCTGAGTCAGTTCCTCCCCATTCTTCGCCTTGGGCAGGACAGTTATACAACAGGCTGGAATATTTTCTATACAGAACGTTCCAGCCCTTTCTTTGTCTATCTCTTCATGTTTATTTTCCTACCACTCTATCTCTGTACAGTGGTTCTCTTCCGAGCTTGAGTTGCCCTCTGGAAGGCTCTGTTCCTGGTGAGATGGTGAACTTCTTGGGGACAGGAACAAATCTGTCAAGTCGACAAACACATTTCTAGCAATCAGCACATGGCCCAGCCTGGTGACTCAATAGACATTTGTCCAAAGGATGTTAAACTCGTTTGTAGGGCCTGGATGGACAGACATAGATCATCTTTCATTACACATGTTAGAGCATGTACAGGCTCACTGTTGGCCTGACAGGGTTGTTAATTTAACACACAGTGGTTGACTGAATTACAGCCACCCCCAGAAAACCTTGGCTCACAAGACTGACAGTGAGCCGTACTCACTTTTGCGAATAACAGCGGAGGGGTTCCTAAAAGTGGGCAACAGCCACAAGTCAAATTAGGACAGCCTTGCCCGTGCTCATTAAGAGCCATGTTTGAGCTTCTTCGTTATAAAAAGAAACAGGAAAAATAGGATCCAGGAGAAAGCAGGATCAGTATGTTTCTATTTTTGCCCCCACATCTATGGTCTTTTCCAAAAACTCTTCCTTGGTTTCCTCTTTCACATCTACAGTGAAGTGTAAATTATAGTTTGCAGTATAAATGACCATTTCCAGCAAATTTTAGCAAGGAACAAAATTTTTATCTGAGACTGAAATTTGGCATTCTTTCACCCCCTCATGCTGGGAACAATTTTTTTTTTTTTGGTCTTTACAAACTGTGATAAGACATATATCCAGTTGCTGTTATCTCTAGCCAACCCTACACCCAGCTTAAAAAAAAAAAACAGAATGGGAAATGGGAATGTCTCCAAGGGAGGCCTGGCCCTTGTCACCCTAATGTTTAGTCATGTGACTTATGCCAGGTAGAGTCAAGCCAGGGTTCTATAAACACGAGATGCTATTTTAAATGGTGCTCACCTCTAATCCCTTCCTCTCCTCACCAATTTCTTTTGTCCTGACACTTCCTGCTAACATCAAGGCTGCCCATAGGAAAGCCTGGTGTATCCTGCAGCCGAGGTCAAACTGAACTCTGTTTATAAGGCTGGCAACTTGACAAGCACATGGCGGCTTCCAGAGGGGTGTCAGGGACGGGACTCAGGCTGCTCCTGTTGCTACATAGCATGGATTGCTTCTTTTTCCTTATTGTTCTGTTGTTGTTGCAGCACTGAGGGCCAACTCCCTGGACTCACACCTGGGTGTGGCAAGCGCTGTAACCACTGAGCTACATGCCCTATCCGAGCCCACCATGGTGGGGTGTTTAGCTTTCCCTAGACCCTGGCACCATATGCTAACCTCCAAATTACAAAAAAACTGAAAGTACCCCATCCTAGCTACTGTTTGGGACACACCCTACTGCTGTAGCTGGAAGCTATGAGAGGATTTTAACAACTTTTCTCAGGGATCTCAAGGGTAGGTTTCTAGATTTGTGGCCAGGAGTGTAATGGCATCTGTCTTAGGGTTTCGTTGCTGCGGAAAGACACCAAGACTACTGCAACTTTTATGAAGGAAACCATTTAATTGGGGCTGGCTTACAGTTTGAAGGTTTAGTCCATTATCATCATGGTGGGATGACATGAAGGCAGACACAATGCTGGAGAAGAAGCTGAGAATTCTACATCTTGACCCAAAGGCAGCAGGAGATTGTATGCCACACTGGGCTTAGCTTGACACACTTCCTCGAACAAGGCCACAACCACTACAACAAGGCTACATCTCCCAGTGGTGCCACTCCATACTTGCCAAACTTTCAAACTCATGAGTCTATGGAGAGGGGGGCATTCCTATTACAACCATCACACCATTGATGCTCCTATATGGGGATGGCGACAGCTGAGAAACCCAACTTCTGAGCATCCATTGCATCCTGGTCACCTTCACACTGTTTTGTGTGTGTCCCTTTATATCCACAGGGAAAGAGGCACCAGGATTACCCCGAGATCTATTTGACGGTGAAACTGCCATGTGTCCAAGGACCATTTTGGCTTGCCTCTGGTAACCATGGAGATTATGAATCCTCCAAGGGGATGACCTTCCACCCCTGATGTATCCACACACCCCCCCCCCCCCCCGGCTTCCTGCTCATCCTTTAAACTCATTTAGCTTAGATATTTCTAAGCTAAACTAGAATTTCTAGTTTGCATCTATAACATGAACATGTCCCAATAATGATATGGGACAGCCACCCAGTTTAGAGGGTGCCATTTGAGATATTTGGATGTAGAATTTACATGGACTTGGTGACATTTACTTTGTGATGGTGGGAAGTGATAATAGAAGGTATTGTTCTCAGGTAGCTAAAGTAGATTGACCAGGGGGCCCTGTATCTGTCAATCAGAGAGAAGAGGTGGTTCAGGGGCAGATGCTGGGGGTCAGAGTAGCACACATTGTTTTAGAAGTGAGCTGGGATCCAAGAGACACCGGAGGCAGGTTTGAAGACTCAGGAGTTTAGATGCCCCTCCACTGGCAACCCCTCTGACACAACAGAGACCTCTGTATTTAACAGTGTTTAGAGAGTTTCAGTTGTGTGTGTGTATCAGGTCCTGCCCCCAGTGATGGATGAAGTGTTATGACTCTCCTGTTATAAGAAGTTTGCACAGGCAGGGCTTGGTGGCGCACGCCTTTAATCCCAGCACTCGGGAGGCAGAGGCAGGTGAATTTCTGAGTTCGAGGCCAGCCTGGTCTACAAAGTGAGTTCCAGGACAGCCAGGGCTATACAGAGAAACCCTGTCTCGAAAAAAAAAAAAAAAGAAGTTTGCACAGATAGGAACATTCATCCCACTACGGGGAAAGCAGGCTTCTTCAGTCTCAGTACTGCTGGCACTTAGGGTTAGACAATTCCAAGTCTGGCTTCCGTAGGCACTACAAGGCATTTAACAGCAACGCTACCCTCCATCTAAACGATGCCAAGACCAAACAGTGTCTCCTAACATGGCCAAATTTCCTTTAGGACTAAAATCACCACCTGGCTGAGAACTGCTAATAGTTCTTTGAGCCAGCTGGGGACCTCAAGGTTGCTGATGCTTTGTAACCTTGAGTTTGCGGTAACACTTGAGGTGGCTGGTATCCAGTATGTACCATTTATATTCCAGATGTGTTTGATGACTGAATGACTCAAATAATTCTGCTAAGATAAAGGTTGAAGACATGACCCTAAAAGAGTTATCTATTCAATGTAAAATGTCTCCCATAGGTCACATCTTTGAACACTTGGTTTTCAGATGGGAACCTTTAGGAGGTGGAGCTCTGTTGAAGGAAGTAGATTCCTGGGAGTGGGGCTGGGAGTGAGTGTTTATGGTCCAACTCTACTTCTGTCATGAGCTCTCTGTTCCCTATGCACAGAGATGAGGTAAGAAACTGTGTTGCAAACACCCACTACCACCAAGAGTCACTCCTACCATGGCCAAGCCTTTGTCACCATGGACTCAAGGAACTGTGCCCCTTCAGACTGTAAACCACTGTAAGCTTTTACATCTTTAATGAGCTTCTGTCATATATTCTGTCACAGGGACAATAAATGAATCTGACAACGGGGTGATGCTATAGCTGCAGGGCGAGGAGGTGGAAGCTAAGGCATTGCAGATGAAGAGGCAGGGGTGAGTAGGGTAAACCAGAAGGGCTGGGTAGAACTCTTGGGGTCACAGGTCATCTTCTTCTCTACATATTCTCATGTCATGAGAGGCACTCAGAAGTGGGGAGTAAACCTGAGAGGGAGATTGAGGCTGAATTATGGATATACTTCTATATCACCCCATGTGATACTCATCATATTTAATAAGCACAGTGGGGTTGGAGAGATGGCTCAGTGGTTAAGACTTCTATAGCTCTTTCTTTACAAGTTCAGATCAAGTTCAGATCTCAGCACCCATGTTGGGTACCCACAACTGCATGTGACTCCAGTTCTAGGAGATTTGACACCATTTTCTGAATTCCATGAGCATTGCACTGATGTGCACATACCCACATGGGCAATCTACGTGACATTTTTAAAAATTAAAAATAACATCTTAAAATATATAAAACAAGCACAACAGGTAAACACAGAATGGGCAAGAATGATGTTACTCACATACAGCCTGAACTCAGGATCTTTCTTACTGGGACAATGTGAGTTTCTTATTTCTTAAAAAGTGGCTAAACATTCATATAAAAATAAGACATGCGTATTGAGAAAAATACATATAGCGTGAAATGAAATGAAGAAAATAACCACACAGTGTTGCTCTCAAGCAGAGACTTCCATAGTAAACCGTTCTGTTTCTGTTCCTATCTGTTTATCACACAGGCAAACTGAGGCCAGGCTGTAACTCCCATCTGATGGCTGGAAGAGACTGGCTCTCCTTCCTATTCTTTATTATTATTATTATTATTATTATTATTATTAGATATTTTCTTAATTTATATTTCAAATGCTATCCCAAAAGTCCCCTATAGCGTCCTCCCACCCTGCTCCCCTACCCACCCACTCCCACTTCTTAGCCCTGGCGTTCCCCTGTATTGGGGCATATAAAGTTTGCAATACCAAGGGGCCTCTCTTCCCAATGATGGCTGACTAGGCCATTTTCTGCTACATATGCAGCTAGAGTCACAAGCTCTGGGGGTTCTGGTTAGTTCATATCGTTGTTCCTCTTTTAGGGTTGCAGACCCCTTCAGTGGACCACCCACTACACAACCTGCAGGGACCCAGGAGCATTCATATGTTAGACATTGTTGCGTTCGCAGTATTTTCATCTACTCCATGTATTCAGAATTGAGCCTCAGTCTTCTTTCTCGGGTTTGCTCCCCACTTCTGAAAGCCTGTAATGACATGAGAATACACAGAGGAGAAGATGACCTGTGAACCTAAGAGTCCTACCCAGCTTTTCTGGTCTGTGCTCCCCCTGCAATGCCTTAGCTCCCACCTCCTCACCCTGCAGCTGCAACATCAGCACCACTGACATGGGGACCAGATCCCACTCCAAACGTGACATCCATTTACAGTTCAGATATACCTTATGCACATTAGATAATGCTCTGGTAATTTTGCATGTGGAATGAAGTTTTGTAGTGTGGGACTTTGGATCTTGAAGCGTTACGAGTTTGGGATTTCAGATTATTGAGTTAAAGATGCTGAAAGTAAAGAATTAAAAATTGGAGCACCTAAAAATTCTTTTCTTCGCATCCCTATGCGATCTCAAAAAGAAAGGTCTCAAGTTCATGCTTATGTGAGTTACACATTTGAAAAGTCATTATGTACTCTGTACTGATGGTTTCTGTTTTGTAGTTCATTGCTAGAGATGATATAACTCAATGGTTCTTCTGAAGGCTTTAAGGATGGAAGCGTCATCTATCAACAATAAACTACCTCAGAGATAACACAGCCTCTCTACCCTGTCTGCCGGGGTCACCCTTCTGACCGCGTTCAGCCTTCTCTTTCCCCACATCCTTTCTGTCCAACTTTCTACATCTCTTCTCCATCCTTCCCAAGACTACAGCCCAATTCCATCTTCTCTTTAATCTATTATGGCCGCTCCCAATGCCTGTTATTATTTTTGCTGTCCTGGAGATCAAACCCTGGACTTCTCATATGTTGGAATAAACTATTTTCTGTTTCATTTTGTGTGAATGTGTATGCTCATGTGTAGGAGGTGTGTGTGTGTGTTTGCATGTGTGTAGGTCTGCATGATGTTTGTGCTTCTGGAGGTCAGAGGTCAACTACTGGTCTCATTTCCAGGACACTATCACCTTGTTTTGTGTTTGTTTTCTTTTTATATATTTTTTTGAGATTATAATATATAATTTCCCTTTTTTTTTCTTCTCCCAGATCCCCTCATGCACCCTTCCTTGTTCTCTTGTAAATTCTTGGCTTCTTTTTTGTTGTTGTTACATATGTGTGTGTTCTTAAATACACACATATCACCTTCTCAGTCTATATAATGGCATGCATATGTTTTCAGGGCTGACCATTTGGTACTGAAGAACCAATCGGTGTGTTCTTCCCTGTTAGGACTCTTCAGTTGCCTGTGGTTTCTGTCTAGGGTTGATGCCTTGTGGATTCTCCTTCCACGTCAGCATGTCCATTCATGCTGCCCTCCTTCAGGTCATGCTTAGACAGACATGTTGGTGAGACTCTCTGTGTGTAGCTTCTAACGTTGCTAGGAGACAAAATATCCCAGTAAATTCCTCAATCCTCTAGCCCTTAAAATCTTTCTGGCCTTCCTTCCAACATGGCCTCTGCTAGGTGCAGGAGCTGTGCTGCAGGTGTATTTGCTGGGACGAGACTCCACAACTCTGCATTTTGTCAGCTGCCATTTACTAAATGCTCTCTCTCATAAAAAGAGGTTTCCTTGACAAGGGGGCAGAACCACACTTATCTGTAGGCACAAAGACAAATGGTTGGCATCTTCTTAAGGGCTATGCTTATTTAGTAAAGTGGTAGTTGTAGGTCCGCTCAAGATTCTTGACTTCACTCGTCATGGGCAGTTGGTTAGGTTTCCAGCACCAGGCATGGTCTCCCTCATGCTGAGCATGGTCTTATATACGGTAGGCAAGCTGTTGGTTACCACTAAGCTATGCGTGCCGCTACTGCACCCTTAGGTCATGCTGGTCACTGTTCTGGTGCATAGGTGCCATAGCCGTGTAGGAGTGTTGGTTGTTCTCCTTCTTTGGAAGTTCTCACAGTGCCTTCTGGTGCAATGAAGGTTAGGGAGGAGGGTATCAGGTCAATTCCAGTTCACAGAACTCTGATCCCTGTGTCTGAAGTTCACGGTGTCTTCAGCAATGGAGACTTAGCATCCTTCACCTTCCTGAGCCTGAGAGGACACCAAAAGCTATAATAATTTATGCTATTTGGGGAATCTTTTGGACAACTCTGATCCATAACTCAAAAGAGGTCTTTTTGTGCCTGGAACTGGGTATTTTGTTGGATGGTCTTTGGTCCTTGGGGGAAGCATTGTCAGCCCTGATGGATAAATTTCACTTAAATTGTGTATGTATTTTACACGTATTAAAAGTATTTGTAGGTAAATAGTTAATAGTTATTCTGTGTTTTGGAGATAGGGTCTTTCAGTCGCCTGAACTTCCTGACTCATCCAAGCTGGCTGGCCTGTGAGCTCTAAGCATCCCCCTGGCTCTGCATCCCCAGCAGACGATAGATGCACGCTGTAGGGGATGCAGCTCTGAATGGAAAGGCTTCTGCTATAGAGGTCTGTTCCAGTTTCTGGCAAAGCTTCCCCAATGTAAGTGCAACTGCTGGGGGGGGGGGGATGCTCAGGTGGGGGATGCTCGGGGGGGGGGGGGATGGTCCAGTTTTCTTAAACAGATATAAGTCTTTCCACTGTGAGGCTTCTAGTTTTGTTGCTTGATTTGAGACTTTCAAAGTGTATTAATGTGGGAATTATTTAGCAATATTTTAAACTGATATGACAAGTTTGTACTGCTTCAGTGTCTCTGTCCCAGATGCCTGACCTATGTGGACTGGAGGCATTCTGAACTTGTGCTAGATGAATAGATGGCTCTGTAAAGGAGAGAGGGGCAAGGTGCTAGGGGGCTTAGAAGCTAAAGCTGTCTCTGAGAAGCTAGAAAGTGCAGCCAGCATCCTGTAGACACACACACAGGCAATTACTATGCCTGAAGCAAAAGGCCCAGAAGGGTAGATTCAAACTTTGGAGGGACCACTAGAGTATCCCCAGGGTTTCTAAATGACATTGCATGTCTTTGGGGCCCAGGTATGGGTCAGCCCATTCCCCTTGCTTCTTTGTGCGATCTTACGGTCAGTTGGTCAACCTTTAACACCTGAGGTAACAGGCACATAGCTGGAATGACCTCCCAAGCCAGAAGGTAATCACCTCCATTATAATATTAGCATCCTTCCATCAGTGTTGGGGAGGGGGATGGGAGAAGGGAGAACGACTAGCTCACCTTGCATGCTCCTTGAGGTGAGGGTTAGTCTGTTCAAGGAGCTGGATTTTTCTGAGCTTCTGACAAGCCACAGGAGAGGCAGCAAAAGGGTGTGGGAATCTGAAGAGATTGACAGGAACCTCTGTCCCATCGTGGCCAAGTGTGAAACTCAGCAGTAGGTAAGGCTGAGCCAAGACAATGAGGAAACATATGAACATCGAGCCCTGGAGGCAAAGCCTGTGCCCCATTCATCTCCTCATGCCAGGCTCCACCCAGTGTCCTTCATGTGATAAGCACTCAGTACAGCTACTGGTTTCTTCAAAGAGAGAGAGAGAGAGAGAGAGAGAGAGAGAGAGAGAGAGAGAGAGAGAGAGAGAAATTGAGAGATATGACAGAGCGGGACTCCATGATATATTTCAAGCCTCTGTCAACTTTTCTTTAAAAAAAGAAAGAAACTCTCCGTCCGCCAGCCCTTGTGTCATTTTTCAAGTCTCTCATCATCCTCTTTCAGCTGGTACCCACCCATCATTTTAGGCAGAGAGAATCCATCACAGCGGGAGCTAAATAATTTTCAAAGCTGCCAGAGACTGGACACAAAAGAGGCCCCATTTCACTGGAGCCCTGACGTCTGGGACTGGTGGTGAGGGGCTGTGGGGTGAAGGAGTAAGGCATCTCAGGAGTATCCCACATGTGAGTTTCCAATGAACAAAGGAAGAGCCATTCTGGAATCAGATCCCATCTCACCACATAAAAGCCCGCAGGAGCTGCCAAGGTCACAACTCCAGGACTAGGATTGATATAAAAACAGACTTCATTTTTCAATGACAGTATTTCTTATAATGATAGTTTCAGCTGGGGTTTTCCTCAAGATGAACCATGCTTACTTGCAAAATATAGGAAGGAGAAAAAAATCATGCCATATACCACCATGTGTGGATAACTACAGGTGATCTTATTTTTTTGTGTGTTTTTCTTGCAGTCACACACACAAACATATTACATATGAATATATACACATATTCATGCACATAAATGTGTGTCTAAACTAGAATTATTTTTGCCAGAATTGGCGTTATACTCTTTATGGAGTTTCATATCTTGCTTTTCTCACTACATTATAACGTAAACATTTCCCTACTCTGTCAAGCATTTGGTGAAACATGATTTTTTTCAGACTACATTGTGTCTGATTTCATGGATATACCATAATTTATTTATCTGTTGTTAGCCTCGCTGATTGTTCTGCCTCTCTGCAATGTGGTATTTTATTTATTACATTGTTTCTGTCTTTTAGCGATTCAGTTTATCATCGATATAATTCTCTAGAACCATAATCTTATCTTTTTATTAGAATGTCAAAGATAGGTAAATGGATTCATTTTTTTTACAGCTCACAAAGATTCAACCTATGAGAAGCTTTTTGGTTGTCTCCTAAATCAGCGGAAGTGATTATCTCTGTCCCCTTTTATTATATAGATTAAATCCTATCAATTAGATGAGCGTGCTTGTATTTCTTTCCTGTTTGGCGATGTGTTTCAAGCTGACGTACAGCTCCTCGGTTTAGAGCAGAGGAGACCGTGAACATGCACGGGATGGAGACAGAAGGCTTCCCTAAGATAGAAGGAAACGGTGGTGTCTGCCCTTGGCTTGTTGGTTAGCTTGCTCGTGCCCGTTGAGGTCCTCAACTTCCTCATGGATAGACTTGGTAGGGTTGAGCACCACTGAGACCACAGGCCAGGTGTGAACACGGATCTGTAGGAACAAGCACATTTGGTATTTACCAATTGTGTAAGGGGCGCTGTTGCGGCTCTTCTTATTTATACTTGGTTTGACGGTGAGGCAGGTCAAGTGTTTTCCTTCTAGGAATGAGGAAGGAGTCCTGCCTTACCTGATCAGGTAGTTTGAAACACCCATATTCATATGCACACACACACACACACACACACACACACACATACACACACATACACACACACACACACACTGATGTTAAGACTAATTTTATGTCAACTTCTTGGGATATCATTTATATTTCATAAAATTGGTCTCATCCATGGTACAATGGAACTGGGAATAGTGTTTTACAATTACACCTACTCAGGAAGTTGAGGCAGGCGGATGTCTGTGCTCAAGGCTAGCCTGGGCTGTGCAACATGATGCAGGTTATCCTGGGCAATTTTAATAAGACTCAATAAATCACTAAATAAATAAGGCGGGAGCTCACATACATCTGGGGAGATCTGGGTGAAAGAGAGAGGAGGAGGGAGAGGGAGCAAGGGAGAGGGAGAAAGGCAGAGAGAGAATATGAACAAATTAGATTTGGAACAGGGTTCTGAAACCTACCCACCTCCACAATGATCCACTTCCTCTAAGACCACACTAGTGAGCCTGTGGAACATCTCACATCCAAACAGACTAGAATTTTGAGAGCCGCCCATGCAGGTTACCTCAGATGAGCAGTTCATTCCTTTTTGTTGTTACATAGTATTCTGTGGCACGGATATACCACACTGTTTCTCCCATTTATCAGTGGACCAGTATCTATTGTTCTGGCTTATCCAGGGGTTATAAACGATGTGGAGTTAAACATTGAGTAAAAGCAACCAACAGGTGTGGGTGCTCCTTTCTTTTGCATATATTCCCAAGAGTGGAATGCTAGCACAATGTGTAGGTAAAGGTGTGATGCTTCCAAGGCTCTCCTGGTTTCCCTCAGAGTCTGTCAAGGGACAGGAATAACACCGATACATTGTTGCTACTTTCTCTCCTGACTGACCAACAGGGGCAATCGGGATTGGTGAGGTTTCATGACTTGTGGCTCTTTGAGTTAGGATTTAGCAAAATGTGCTCCGTGCTGACTGCAAAGCTGAGACAGTGTGCCCGGAGGTTCAGGAGATCAGCCAGGTGAGAATGGCGCTCATCCAAGAGTGGCTTTTAAATAGCTGGATGTGAGTCGTGGGATAAAAGCCAGTAGAATGCTCATCCAGGGTCCTGGATGCCATGCATAGTGCTGAAAATAAGCTGGAAGAGCTCAGTGGAGGGTGTGTGTGTGTGTGTGTGTGTGTGTGTGTGTGTGTGTGTGTGTGTGTGTGTGCATGGGAATATCCTCAAGAACCGAAAGAAATAAACATGCAACTTCAATGAACATTTTAAGTCTTAAATTTTTATGCACACAAGTATTTTGCCTGCATGCATGTCTGTGTGCCACAGGTATGCAATGCCACAGGGGCCAAGAGAGGGCATCAGATCCTATGGATCCGCACTTATGAATTTCAGCCTCCGTGTGGGTGCTGGGATTTGAACTCAGGTTGTCTAGAAGAGAAGCCAGTGCTCTTAACCTCTGGGCCCTCTCTCAAGCCTGTGAAGTTGCTTTTGAATGGTTCCAGGAGTATGTTTTGTGCAACAGGAATGAAGTTGGTTGGCGTTCTCTTTGTGAGGCAGCTAGAATTTTTTTTAAACCACCTCTCTCCAGACCCCAGATTTACTGTTTGTTTTTTTCTTTTCCCTCCTAAAGTTAAGTGTCTCTCACCCCATTGGTCCACATCTCTGAGCCTCATGTACCAGTCCATCAAGGAAGGAGAGAAACCTCTGCATCTCCTAGACTGATGAGGAGTATCAGGCATGGGGTAATGCCACAAGTTGACCTGTGTGGCTCCTAACTTCCGTCACACTGTACATATTCATCCCTTAGTCATATGAGGATCCTTTCTGATGGATACAGTACTCCTGGATGCTATTCCAGAAGACTACAGATTGCATGACTTATGTGCCACGCAGTCTGAATTCTGAAAGGACAAGATCAAAGGATAGGCAGGTTTGCTGTCTGTTGGGGGCCTGCTTCATGGTTTGCAGAAAGCTCTCCTTTTGATAGATCCTAGCATGGTGGAGGAAAGCCTATGAGATCTCTCTCACCAACCTATGAGTCCCATTCATGAGGGCTCCATTTTTTGTAATAGTTAATATGATTGTCATCTGGACTACTGTAGGAGACAAATGGCTTTGTACATCTTTGAGGGGATTTGTAGACTAGGCTAACTGGGTTAGCTGAGTAGGAAGACTGACCCCGCTGCAGGCAGCTGAAGTACTGGACTGGATAAAAGGAAGCAAGTGAGGTGAGCACGAGTTTATCTCTCTGCTTCCTGAATGTGGATGCAATGTGGCCAACTGCCTCATGCTCCTGTCACCCACCGTGCCTTGTCCACCATGATGAACTGTGCCCTCAAGGTGTGAGCCACAAGAAGCCTGTCCTTCCTTAGGGTTCCTTTAGCAGGTGTTTTGCCATGGCAATGAGAGATACAATTTCCATGGTCCAATCTGCTCCCCAAAGGCTCATGTCCTCATACTGTGACCTTGTGGGCTAGCAATTTAGGGGATTGTGAACATCTGGGGGCGCACACTGCCACTACTACCAGCTCTCCTTAAAGCTACAAATGAGTGATGTGAGTTATTGATAAAGAGGGGCCAGGCTCTGAGGAACATTCCCAAGCAGGACCAGGGAGCTCAGAGGGAACTGCATGGGACATTTATTTAGACCCATGGACCAGTAAGGAAAGGTGGGTAGAAATGAACATCTTTTTCTGTCTAGGAGAGGAACAGGAATCTCTTATCATGCGGTTCATATGAAGAGGGCTGGAGCAGTTGAATGTTCAGAGCTGAACACTCTTCCTGAGTGGTTCTGTCTGTGTGACTGAGTTTCTTCTCCATAGTACCTCAGTTTCCTCCCATCCCATGTGTAGGACTGCGTTCTGCCCCATGGCTGGGCATGGCTGCTGGGGAAGCAAAATGTAGGGGGTTTGTGTTTATCCCACACTGCTGCTGGGCAGTGCTGGGCTGTAGGGAAGCACAGAGACACTGCTCTGGGGGGTGGGCAAGCTAGAGCTGGTATTCTCTGACCTCCCCCGCCCCCAAGACATCTAGTTGCTGTTAGAAGCCACACAGAAGAGTCGGGAACGAAGTGCCAGGGTATCCACGGGCTCAAGCTTAGCTTAGCAGTGATAGTCCTTAGCTTGGCCATGGTTGGCTGGAAGCACAGAGAGGCCTTCTAGGGGAGATTTAGACTGAGGCTCAGTAGGCAAAGACCTTCTCTATGCTCCCCATGGTGGTAGATGAAAGAGACAGTTCTTGGTTACAAATTGTTTACTGACTGTTCATTGTGGAAAATGGATGCCTACTGACTTCACAGGATAGACCCGAGATTTAATACCTTTTGCAGGGAGGAATGTCTGGGAAGGGAAACTTACTGACTAAGCCCCCAGGGTCTCTAGGTACCTCATTAGCATTGAGAACTCTGTTCTGGGATTATGTGGCCACAGGTCATGTTCCCTTATGTGGGGAGTATGGCACATGTTCCAGGCCAGGAATCTGGCAGGGAGGAGGGAGCCAGGAGGGACCCAGACTCACTGTATCTACCAAGCTTCCTGGCACAGTTTGCCAGTTCACACACATGGTATCAATTAGAGCTTCTCAGGGTATGAGGGTTCATCTTCCTGTCACTTTTGGTGGCCCTCAACCTTGGTG
The DNA here is from genome assembly GCA_902729485.2 of Mus minutoides. Classification (NCBI taxonomy): domain Eukaryota; kingdom Metazoa; phylum Chordata; class Mammalia; order Rodentia; family Muridae; genus Mus; species Mus minutoides. Next base: position 2,729,631 of record LR749583.1, read on the forward strand.
GTACACTGAATTCATTTGAGGGAAGACAAAAAGAGCGATTTCCTGCTGTTGTCTGTCACAACATGGAGATCACTAATCATGAACTCACAGCAACTATGGATACCTGCCTAAGACCTGCACTTGATCAAGCCAGCCTCAGCCTTAGCTCAGCCAGGGTAGATGATCCACAGGGTCTGCCCACTCTGAGGAGGTAACAGAAGTTGATAGCTGCTGGGGAAGGATGTGGCTACCAGTGGGTTTCCCAAGTTTCAGTGAGGGGTCCCCACACCAGGTGTGTACACAAGCACTCATCAGACTTATCTGTTATCAAAAAGGGCATGAAGTTGGAAGTGGAGACTTCAAGAGAATGAGAGGCGTTATTGGGGTGAACAGGAGCAGACATGATTGTATTTATTGTATACATGTATGAAATTTTCAAAACTAAAGGGAAACGGTTTTTAAAAAGACGGTTTCCAAGCCTTTTCTGTTTGTTATTTGTTTGTCTTTCTAACAGAATACATAGCAGGAACAGCTGATTAGGGAGATGTCAAGGCACTGCTATGAGGACAGTCACAGTGGGGCTCCTGGTGGCTGTGGTGCATGGCAGGAGACCAAGTGTTCAAACCTACAAGCCTGTGGGGAAGGTTCCACACTCAAAGGGTAGTGCCCAGCTCCAGCCATTCTGGGTCTGCTGGTCTTTGGGGGCCACCTCACAGAGTTCTAAAGCTGTTCTGTGATTCTGTGTGCCTCCCATGCATGGAACCACAGCCACTCCCCTCTCCAGGTTGTCATCCTGTCATTGTCTGTGTCCTGGGTGAGCTGGAGCTGACAGGCTCACACATGTTTATGAGATCCAACTTTCAAATGTTCAGAAAACATCCATTACAGGGGCCACGATGCTCAGTGGATAAGAGAGCTGAAAAATCTGAGGACCGGGAGTTCAACCCCTGGGAACCACATGGTGGAAGGAAAGAAGCGATTCCCACAAGCTTTGTGTGGCATGCATGCTTCCTCCCATAAACAAACAAACAAACAAACAAACAAACACTGTAACAAAGCCATTACTTAAAAACCATGAAAATGTATGGTTATATAAAATAATGAATATAATGAATGTCCAAAATTTATTTCCTTCCTGATTATCTTGTCGTTTTGCTGTGGCCTATGCCCTCGGAGCTTACTTAGTTTCTCTGTGTGTAGCATGACACTTCCTATGTTGTTCTGTGTGTAGCGTGATACTTCCTATGTTGCTCTGTGTGTAGCGTGACACTTCCTATGATGCTCTGTGTGTAGTGTGACACTTCCTATGATGCTGCATAGCTGTGCATCTTTGTCCATTTCTGTGTTCAGCAGTGTTGAGTTAGCAGCTTGAAATCATCCACGATGAGACTGTTTACACCACAGACATCGGCAAAGGTTACAAATCAAGAATTTAAAATAAAAAAAAACCTTTTACAGACTTATTAAAATGTTGGAGAAATTATAAATTTAATAAACAAATTATTAGACAATCTCTATGGGGACTATGCATCACATACACATACTAACACGGATATAGACACATAATACATATGCACACATATATAAACATATCACATACACACAATCATACATGCATACATATACATACATAATACATACATACATGCACAAACATAAATGCATGCACATACACATGTACACATGTACAAACATTGAATACACACACAATCATACATATGTGTACATACATCTATATATACACACACACATACATACGTGCATGAGTGTGCACATGCGCACGAGCACACACACGCGTACACACACCCTCCACATGCCCGACACTCATAAAATAACTTTTGAGAGTCAGAAAACATAATTGAGAAGTGAAGGTCAGCTGACATCACTGGTGAATACGTGAGACCCCAACATCCCTTCTATCTTTCACTTTTCTGTTTACTACAAACAAAAATATTAATGAATAATCATGTCGCAGCTACCTTCACTTATCAACTGTAGCCACAAGTTGACTCTGGATACAAAGTCTGGGAAGAAAATCAATGAATGCATTATACAGGAATCAATGAAGGCTACGGGATTTATACTAAAGAGATATTGTCTATTCTATGGTGATTTGTAAATATCAGTAAAATTTATAACAACTCTGCATGAGTGTGCATCCATCCATCTTGGCCAGGAGAGCTGGGTGCTGGCGAGTTATGAGAGCACAGCTCTCTCTCTCTCTGCTGTTTCTTCAATAGATCTTAGCTCTTCAGTGCAACGATTTACCCAGGAGTTTGATGAGACCGACCACACAAATCCAGTGTTATCATTCACACAATGGAGGCCTCTTTTGATGAGGGTGGAAGGGTTCTGAAGGTGCAAATGGAACATAACTGGTCTGACTGGATTTCTTTTTAATTGCTAGAGGATTTCAGATGTGCAGAGAAGCCAAGGCAGTCTCCAAAGTCCCCTTGGTTCTCCTTCAGTACCTAGTGGGAAACATAGAGTCACAAGAACAAATCTTCATAAAGGAAGGTGGAGGGGATGGAATGGGGCGTTTCTGGAGGGGAGACCTGGAAAGGGGACAGCATTTGAAATGTAAATAAAGAAAATATCTAATAAAAGGAAAAGAAAAAAGAAAAAAAAGAACAAATTCTCTCTCTCTCTCTCTCTCTCTCTCTCTCTCTCTCTCTCTCATGTCAACCCATACATGTACACATGTGTGCGGAGGTCTGATAACATTCTCTGTTGTCATTCCCCAGGCATTATCCACTTTGGTTTTGAGACAGAGTCTTTTAATTGGTTTAAAGTACAGTGATTAGGCCAAGATGAGTAGCCAGCACCCCCCAGGGACCTGCTCATCTCTACCTTCCGAGCTCTGGGGTTGCAAGTGTGCACGACAAGGCTTGACACTTTTCCGTGGGTGCTAGAGGTTGAATTCAGGTGCTCATGCTTGTGAGGCCAGCACTTTGCCAACATAGCCATCTTGCCAGCCTTTCTTCCTTTCTTATTGTTCCCTGTGCACATGGGTAGTAACAAATGCATCCCCCGAGCCCCCAGGCATAACTGAAAATGAGCAGAGACAATGACGACCGACCGCACACACCTTCCCGGGCTTGGGTTCCTCCTACACCCTCCAATGCTGTCATCTACTGATGAGCAGCCAGTCAGCTGCATCTGGGTCATGGAGACAGCACCACTTCCTCCAAGCTGGATCCACTTGCTCTGGAATGCAGCCACTCTGAACATAAGGGATCCCAGGTCGTGTGAGACAGCCACAAGGAAAGACTATGAAACCCCTGGTCCTCAGGTCCACTGCATAGTCATGTGCTCCTGCATGGCAAGTCATTCCAAAATGGAAAATGTCTTAGGCTTTCTATTGCTGTGAACAGACACCATGTCCAAGGCAACTCTTATAAAGGAAAACACTTAATTGGGGCTGGCTTACAGGTTTAGAAGTTTAGCCCCTTATCATCAGAGTGGGAAGCATGGCAGTGTCTTGGTAGACATGGTCCTGGGGAGGTAACTGAGAATTTTATACCTGGATCCTCAGGCTGCAGGAACAGAGAGTGATACTGGGTCTGGCTTGAGCATCTGAAACCCCAAAGTCCAACCCCAGTGACATACTTCTTATGACAAGGCCACACCTGCTCTAGCATGGCCATACCTCCTAATAGTGCTACTCCCTTTGGGTCTTTTGGAGCCACTTTCAGTCAAACCACTACAGAAAGACTCAAAACAACAGCTAATATTTCTTCCATCCAAGAGGCTGCCATCTGGATGGAACTGTGCACAGGGAAGGCCCTACTCCACTCCATGTTTTTGACCACCATGGCTGGTGAACTGGGGCTAGTGACCAGCTGGGAAACTGTCGTGACTGACAAGTGAGGCTTTCAGCTCCTTCCGGAGGTCTTGGATGCCTTGGGTTGTGGTGGCCAGGTTCTCAGAACTAATACCTTAAGCTTCACTGGTGCTGCCTTACTAACCTCTGACCTGGACCCAAAGACAGACTGGCAGGCAGGCAGGAAAGCAGGCAGGAAGGCAGGCAGCATTGCTTGCTCTGGACTTTGTTCTTTAAGGCAGACAAGAACCTTAGTTCAAAGGGGGAAGCACCTTTAATTGTACATCTTGAGGGTGGATTGGAATGTTCTGGAAGAGTATGTCAGGCAAAATATATTATCACAGCCCCTTTGTAGAAGTCACAGCCTATCACAGTTGGAAAGGAAGAGATGAGTTCTTTTCAAAGCACAGTACTTTCCTGGCCTTGGGTTCTTCCTGGGGAATAGTCAGTAAGAGGGCCACATGACTCGTCTAGAATTAAAACACAGAAGGACTGGGCATCAGGGTTCAGCTGTGGCAGGCAGGCAACTGGGCTGTGTTCCCAGACAGAAAAGCACCTGAAGAGTTAGTAGCACCTCTTGCCATTTTCTAACCATCTGTATTTGTACAAACCATGGAAGCTTCCATTAAGGAAAGATCTAGAAGCAGCTAGCAGAAATATGGGAGGGGAAGGAAGAATGAGAATTACACAGAGAAAGCCCTCCAGGCCATTACTAAACTCCAGGTCAGTGTGAGGTTTTAGGCATGTTCTTCAGGACCTCTGTAGTCTAGAACAGTGAAGTTGGTTCCCTACCCTCTCCCTGGGGTGGATCAAGGCACATTTCACACAAAACCCAAATGCAAGGTCTCCAAAATGAGCAGAGCTCATACCAGGTGGTGCTGTTCATGCTGCACAGCAACCCTTTAAGGGCTTCAGGTTCTACTGACAAGGGGCCTGTGTCGAGCTGACCAGAGACACTGAGATCAGGTACCACTCTTCCAGCCTCACCCTGAGCAGTTCCCTGTATTGGGTTAGAGTAACTTACATAGCCATGAGTTATACTCTAGAAGGGGTCTTTTATTTTCTAGAAACCATGTTTTCTTTCTCCTCTCTCTATACATGCTATAGACATATAACACCTACTCTGCGCCTGCTCTACATGGGTGGGACTTACATATGTCATACCTATTTTCCACATGAACTAATGTATCCATCCACTCAATCTCCTGTTTTAGTTTGCCTTGTGTGTTTTGATAAGACACTGACCAAAAACAACTTGGGGAGGCAAAGGTTTACAAGTCCATCATGAAGCAAAGCCAAAGGAAGGAAGGAACCTGGAATCATGAATGGAAGCAGAAGCCATAGAGGAATGCTGCTTACTGGCTTGCTCAGCTCCATTGCCTTGTGCAACCCAGGCCCACCTGCCCATTGGTGACACCGCCCACAGTGGGCTGGGCCTTCCTACAGCAATCATTGATTAAGAAAATGTCCCATTGCCTTGTCTACAGGCGACTCTATCACAGTGACTTCTCAACTGATATCTCCTCTTCCCGGACAACTCTAGCTTGTGTCAAGTAGACAAAAAAAAAAAAAAAAAAACCCTAACCAGCACCCCTCACTCATAACCATTTTAAGAGTTCACTGTATCCATATTTTCACCATTTATTTACTAAACACAAATTCCATAGCAGAAACAGGATGACTGCAACTGGGAACTTCTGGTTGACACAAAATTATCGTCTACTATGCACACCCCGTTCAATGGTTCGGTTTCCCCAAGAGTATCTTCATAGTGAAGTAGGATATGAGAGCAAAACTAAAGCCAATGTCTTTCTCATTTCCTCACTGTACTGGAGAAGCCATGAAGGATACACTTGCAAATGTATTTGCACACCTGAGACCCTGTGAGAAGGCTGAAGCCAAAAGTCTGTTTCTATATTTCTTCCTTCTTCTCCTCTCTCCTTGCTTTCCTATTTTCTATCTATCTATCTATCTATCTATCTATCTATCTATCTATCTATCTATCTATGTTCTATATCATTTACCTATCATCTATATATCTATCAACTTATGTCGTCTATCTTCTATATCATCTATCTGTTTATCTATCAATCATCTATCTATCTATCTATCTATCTATCTATCTATCTATCATCTATTATCTATCTATCATCTACCTAGCTTCTATATTATCTATCTATCTATCTATCTATCTATCTATCTATCTATCTATCTATCTATCTATCTATCTATCATCTATCTATCTATTATCTATCTATCTATCATCTATCTTCTATATCATCTATCTATTACCTATCTATCTATCTATCTATCTATCTATCCATCTATCTATCATCTATCTTCTATGTCATCTATCTTCAATATTATCTATCTATCTATCTATCTATCTATCTATCTATCTATCTATCTATCATCTGTTTCAACAAGGTCTCATGTAAGCCAGGCTGGTCTTGAACTATGCAGTCAAAGCTTGCTCTCATCACCTGATTTTCCTGTCTCAGCTTCCCGAGTGGTAGAATTACAGACTTGGACCACTATGTCCAGTTTAAGAGTGCTTTCTTGATATTGAAAGACAGCATCATTTTACATGAGCACACACACAATCGATGCTAGAACAATGTTTATTGAGCATGTAAACCTCAGCAGAGATCAGGTACAAAGGCAGCTTTGGGCCACCTGAGACCCAAGACAATTTATGGTACATTCACAGGAGGTTGGAATTTCCCCATAGGATGTTAAGGCCTTTGGAAGTCACAGGAATACAGCATGTCACTCAGGTACCAGTGGGGACTGTGGTGTTAACTGTCACTGTCCACCACCATCAGCTCCTGTCTTTGTGCTAAAATCTGAAGAAGTCAAACAGGAAACCTTTTGAATGTCATAGGTACTAAGACAAAGTACAAGAGGCCAATGAGGGAGAAGATAATTGAGTGACAGGGAGGAGGTCAGAGACCCAAGCCAGGAAGGATGAAAACAGCGAAGAGAGTAAGAGGTCTTCGCAATTAGTGCTCAAGGCTACTGGGACTTCTATTTCCCAGTGGGCACCTTGTGGGTGGTAAACAGGGATCACAGGCTGACTCCAATGCAGGTTCAAAGGAACTTGAAGATTCTTCTGCCAAACCCCATCAGTTATGAAGGACACTGCTCCTAAGAGCCCTGCATCTCTAGTCTACATCCTTGAGGGGTCAGCTGTCTCGGGTAGCTTCTGGAAATTGTTGTACAGGAGGGTCCTGGTGGCTGCAGTCAGAATATGTCCTGGAAGCCGTGTGACAAGATGTTGGAATGTGGGCAGAGCTTCTTTAGTTTCTGCCACATTTTCCTGTCTTCCCATATACAATTAGATTTAAGGTAAATAACAAGTGTTTATTAGATGATTAGATGACTATTTAAGAAGATAGGATCTACCAAGAATCATGGTTTATCTTTACATGAAATGGGAGATTCAAGTTTCTCCTATGGCTGAGTTAGCCCAACTTCCAGGAAGTGAGGGTGGGCCAAAATGGGCCTGGCCCTGGGAAGAGAGCACAGGGTTGGGAGAGCAAATAAATTAAGCACCAGGGAGGGTGATCAAGTAGCTCCATCATTGATTGTTTTAATTTTCTTTCCTTTGCGCTCAGTTAAACACCCATCGTTGCGGATTTCAAGGTAGCTAAAAAGAGCCATGCATAACAGAACCAAAAGATCTCATATCTACAAAAGAGAATGGCTGTCGTGTGTGTGTGCAATGCAAGGAAGAGTCTACAGGCGACTGTGTGTGTGTGTTTATGTGTATGTGTATCTATGTGCTCATCAGTAGAGGTGCATACATGTTTTATCACAAGAGTAGACAGAGGGGCAAACTTGACAAATGGAACACTTAAACAATGTAAGAGAATTAGTCTGACTGTAGCCCTGACAGTAAAGCTACGGCGTTATGTGGGAGGGGAAAAGAAAGGCAGTGGAAAGTCAGGGATGAAGTTGAATTTCTGTTCTGTTAGTTTCTGTTAGTCCACTCATTAAAACAAAAACATGACTTTTCAATTTGGAGAAAAGACAAAAAATATAGACATTTGAATTTGACCCGCTTGAATATTTAGACTTCTAAAACTCAAGGTAGACAGGGCGATAGGAAATTATTTTCATGGTGATTTGCTGGTTTGTTAAGTTCTAGAGGAAACGGCACAAAGTCAGAAATTGTAAGCAAAGTTAAAGGCTGGCCAGGAAGCAGCTTGTGTGGGAGGTCTAGAGCAGGGGAATCTATGGAGACAGCGAGCCACTGATGATGCCAGGGCCTGGGGGAGGGGGCACCGTTTGCTAAGGATCAGGGTTTGCTGGGGAGGATGGTTGGAAGTGACTTGAATCCCATGGATGTAGTGGCTGCAAATTCTGAGTGTACCTCAAATGGTGCATTTACAATTTTTTATTTTTATTGTTGACATGTACGTGAGTGTGAGTGTATGTGCACAAGTGTCTGCAGGTGCTCACAGACTCCAGAAGACGGCTCCAGATGCCCTGGAGCTGGAGTTACCAGTTGTCATGCACTGCCCTCCGTGGCTGGGAGCTGGACAGAGACCCTGTAAGAGCAGCACTGGCTCCTCCAGCTGAGCCACCCCTCCAGCTCCAGCACACTTCCAAATGGTTGATTTTATTTCCTGTGAGCCCCCTTTCCCACAAAATAACCTACAGAAGGGAATCCTATAAAATTCCTGATACTCTTCAAAACTGACAAGGTCGCCAGAAACAAGTAAATGTCTCAGCCAACAAGGTCCTGAGGGGACAAACCATCTAAATGTCATGTAGTCTCCCATGTTGCCTCAGGACAAAAGAGAGGCCCGGGTAAAAACCAGGGAATTCAGAATAAAAGGAACAAGGCAACTGCACTCATTTATCAGTCAAAGCAGTTGTCGTCTGAGGATGAAGTGTCAAGGGACAGAACACAGATGCAGGGTGTGCTGAGACTACATTGTTTAAACTTTATAATCAATTTGTTTCTATCTATCAGCTATTATCTATCTACCTATCTATCATCTATCTATCTATCTATCTATCTATCTATCTATCTATCTATCTATCTATCTATGTATCTACTACCTATATATCATTTATCTACCTATCTATCTACTATACCATTTGTCTGTTTGTCTATCACCTATCTATCCTCTATCTGTATGTGTTCCCAGCATGTGTGGATGTTAGAGGACAACTTGCAGAAGCTACTTCTCTCTGTTCATCATGTGGGTCACAGGGACGAAACCCAGGTCACCAGTCTTGGTGGCAAGTACCTTTATCTATTGATTCACCACTCTGGCCATAAGCCCTATGTCATCAGTTTTTGGGATCTCTTTCAATTTTTCTATGATTTGGAGCTCCTCCAAATTCCTCTCTCTCTTTTTCTCTCTCTCTCTCTTTCTCTCTCTCTCTCTCTCTCTCATTCCTTTTTGAGACCAAGTCTTACTATGTAGATCAGGTCTGGTATGTACTCCTGTCTCAGCCTCCCAAGTGCTTCATGCTACAACATTCTCCTTCAACACTTCTCCACTTAAATTTTTGAGTCAGGGTCTCGCACAGAACTGGGAACTTGTTCCACTGACTGGCCAGCAACCCCTTGGGATCTGCTTGCCTGTGTCTGCTCTCCAGAACTGGGGTTGTGGCACACCACTGTGCCTGATTCTTATGTCAGTTTTGGGGGGACTTGAACTCAGGTCCTCATGCATTTCCAGGAATCCCTTCACCCATGGAGCCATCTCTCCAGCCCTTTCTGGCACCTCGTTACTCTCCATGGTAACCACCTGGAGAAGATGCTGGCCAGCAGAAGACCAGCACGGGCCTGTGGCCAGGCGTCTCGGGGTGAGCAACACTTATGGTTTTCAAATCTTCCCATCAGCTTCTGAATCATGACCTTGTTCATGCACCCGACCTTCTGCCCTGCACCCCTTGACCTTCTGTCCTAGTTTGCAGGGAATGATTCTGAACCTTGGAAATCTGAAGTCCAATTCTTCCCATAGGTCACACAGTTTGGAAATGATGGATCTGGGTTAGAACCTCGGATGGCATCAATGCTTAGATTCTTGTCAGCAGATCTGTCTCGGCTCAGAGAAGCTGTTGAATTAAATGAAGAAAGAGTTCAATGACACTTTGCTACCCAGAGGGACACTCTGGAACATTCTCAGGCTCCCCATACATGGGTCCAAGCTTGCCTTCCGTCTACTGTCATCTCCCCAGCCTCAAGGATCTAAAGCTTGCCTTCCACCCTGCAAGCCTCTCTCCCTTCCACTCTGGTTTTCAAGTTTGATTTACTGATATTTCCTTGTCTAAATGATAAAATAGAGAAAGCTTTTACCGAGTAAGTTTATCATAGAAACATAACCATCACATGTTCTGTGCAAAATGATTCTTTTTAAAGAAGAAAATCCAGGCAAATACATTGGAGTCATTAATTTGAATACTAAGTACAAGGTTCTGTTTAAAAACCCACAAGATGAATAAGAAATCATAATCGTGGCAAGGCGAAGGCATTCGTCAAAGCCATCTCTCCTGTAATCCGTTGAAGATGCCGCGGTGGCTGATTTAGTGTTGAGCACCTGTGCATTACCTTTCTGGGGGACATATTTCATGCAGCCTCCCATTACGGGCAGTTCCTGTCTCTGAAATGGATTGGGTTACAAAAGTTCATGGGGACTGTACTGGTTGGAATTCAGATGCCGAGCACACCCTTACAAAGCAGCTCTCGGATGCCCATCCAGTACCTGTCTGTGGCAACGGAGCAGTAAAAAGACTCAGAAGGAGGCTCCTCTACAGAAGGATGAAGCTCTTCCTCAGCTCCCCTTGCTTCTCATTGCTACTCCTCCCCTCCCCCCAGGCCGAATGCACTCACACTTCTATTGGCTAACAAGGCCGGTCACGTGTGACTTGTGTTTGGGTAATGATAGCAGATCCCACGCAGTTAGATTTTTATTTTAAAGGTTCAAATTTTGTGCATATGAGTGAGTGTTTTGCTTGTGTGTATGTCTGCCCAATACATGTGTGTGGTGCCTGTGGAGACCAGAAGAGCGTGCTGGATACCTGGAACTCAAGTTACAGATGATGGTAAGCTGCCATGTGGGTGCTGGGAACTGATATAGCCTCACTTGTCAGATATCTGAAAGAAAACCACTCTGTGTGCAAGGCATTCTCATGGGACAGGAAGGCTGGGTGACATTCTGCTTGCTGGGTGTTAGGGAGTATGAAAAGGGAAGGACATGGGTGTGGAAGTTCCAGTTTGTCCGGAGCTCGCAGCACAGCTGAGATAAACTTGACAGGCGCTCTTTGTTTGCAGGTGATAGTTCACACTGACTTCAGGGGTCACAGCATGGAGTGGGATTCTGAGGTCTCAAAGGTCACAGCTAAGCATGACCCCTGCAATTCAGGCTCACCAGTGAGTTTGGAGCGGAACTTGAGTCCAGAACTTTCTCTGTTTCCTGTTTCCCTCCCTATGTTTTCCCTTCTCGAATCCTGCCTCCCTCCCAAACCCAATGAATACAGTGCTGGATTACATTGCCAGCATCCCCAGGTCGGTCCTGGGAATTCTAGCAGGTAGTGTTCTTTATGTTAGCTCTTGTTGGATCCATCTTTGCTGAGAGTTAAGATTTGGGGCAGGGATCTCAGTGTATCTTTGAGTAGGTTAGCACCCATCTAACCACTTGGGCTAGTGGATCCTTTGGAGTCATCAAGGAGAAATGGGGAAGGTACTCTGAGGGGCAGGAAAGGAGGTGGGGAAAGGTTACAGGCAATTACTAGGGCCAATCAAAACAAACCAACTTCTGTGAACAGACCTTCATCAAGGACACAAGAGGAAAATATCTGCTCATTCAATGCTTTCTCCAACGAACACCACTGAAAGTTTTAATTTTCACAGAGTGTTTGATGGGCACCTTTCTTCTGGGAACCACCGACACTTCCGAGAGCCCCTTCCCTGGGCATCTGTCAGAGAGAAACCTGCTCCATCAAGCACTAGGTGGGTCTGGACTGTCTCATTCAGTGTCGGGATTTTCCTATTGATTTCTTCCAGGCATAAACAGCAGCAACATTTTGGGCAACGAAATATGAAATGCACTCCCTTGGAAGCTTCTGGGAGTGCTCTTTCTTGTTTTACAAAATGCAATTAGGAGATCTCAAATGGAGCTAACTCCTAGGCTGCGGCCACACGGGAGACATGTTGAAATAACACGGGCTCTTGGAAGATGTTGAGGAAAATTAGTGGTGGGAGGGGCGACCCCCAGGCCTCCAGCTGCTCCCTCTGTTGGAGTTATACTAGGCTCTGCGTTTCTTGCAGGGCCTGTGCTCTCTGAGATGCCAGGCATTGAGATGAGACGGAAGGAGGGAGAACCAGGCCAGGAGGACTGCAGCCTCCTTGTGAGGAGGGTTTTTCTGTCATGCCTGTGTGTGGTAAGGTATCTTAGGGATGGGAACCAAAGCTAAATACAGAATTCGTTTATGTCTCGTATATATCTCAGACACAGCCTGGAGGTGACATCGTACAACATTTTAAGTGGTTTTCGGCAGGAAATAAAGCTTTTCTAGCACTGAGGTTTTCACCCCTGGCCTCACATTGGTGTTTGAAAGCTTCAAAGTTGGGAGCCTTTCAGGTTTGGGGTTTCAGTACAGTTGATGTTCAGTCTACAGTTGCTCTATTCATATGATATTTACTGGCTTGCACACTAGAAGTTTTCTTCCCTCCCTTCTCTCTCTCCCTCCGTTTCTCCTTCCCTCCCTCTATTCCTCCTCCTCCCTTCTTTTCTCCTCCTCCCCTTCCTCCTCCTCCTCCTTCTTCCTCTTTCTCTCTCTCTCCCCTCTCTATGTGTCTGTCTGTATGTGCACTAGAGTAGGGGAGTAGGAGGCTGAACATCCATGTGCATGTTGGAAGTTTGTGTCAGGAGGCTTCTCAATCTCCTTTTTATTTTGAGACAGTGTCTCTTATTGAACCTTGTAACCAACATCTTAGGCTAGGCTGGCTCCCCTGCGAGTCCCTTCTCCCGTCTCGTGTCCACCTCCTCGGTGCCAGCGTTCAGCCTTCCCCATCACACCTGCTCCCAGGTTTTTTTAAAACATGGATTTTAGGGGATCAAACCCCAGTTTTCAGTTTCTCACACTTGCATGGTAAGGGTGACTCCCTCACCAACTGAGCCTTCTCCAGAGACGCAGACCCCAGAAGGTATTACAATATTTTCTTTTGAATGTATTCAACCTCTTCCTCTCTATGAAGTTAACCACAGTAACACCGAGATGGATGAAGGGAAACGCAAGGTCAGACCCAATGTGCTGTTCTCAGAGTGGTCTCTGAACATGGAGGCCCAGGGGGAGCAAATGCATCTTGTTTCCCAGAAACAGAACTCCTAGTGCAGGGTCCTTCCTTAGGGGTTGGAGGGGGGTCAGCAATGCCATCTTCACAGACAAAAGAAAACACTCATCTCTATTCACACTTTAAAAAAGCCCCAATTATGGGCACAATGAGGATCTGTGGAACCCCACCAGCACTGGTGAAAATAAGGCACTTAGCTCACGCAATCTTGTCTTTTTACTTTCAATATCACTTACAAATGTACCTTCTTCTTCTTCTTTTTTTTTTAAACAAAATCAAATCCTTTTTTGCCCATGATATGATTGTCCCTGAACAGGCTTTGAAGAATCCTGCTGTTATCGGCTCTGTACACAAACATTAGCGGGAGCCCTGCCAGGCAGGAGGACAGAAATAATTGTTCAGCTTTCATTTCCATTTAACCTTTTGCAAAATCCCACTTTTAAAAAGTTCCCCTTAACACACTAGCATCGTATTGAGATAATTCATGAGTCAGTCGATTTTTGTGTGGACAGGGAAGGCCCAATGGCTCTTCCCCCACTCCCGCCCCTGTGAGAGACTGTCTTGGATCATTCACCCTTCATCTAGGCATCTTGTTCTCCTCCCTTCCCACTTACATCTGTCCCTTTGTCACCTTAATGGTCTCTGGACAATTAAGGCATTATGGAGGTGAACGTTAATGTGTTTCTGGGAATTTATGGAGGCTGTATATCTTGATGTTTGGAAAAGAAAGTGGCCAACATTGTCTAGGAATGCAGGTGTCCAACTCTCCAGCTGAGGTGGAACCCAGAGTCGGTTATCTGTCACAGATCACTAGGTAGAGGACTGTGCGAGGACGGTAAGGGACAAGGATGAAGGAAAAAAGGTGAAAGCGCTTGGGATGCAGGGATGCTGGAGGACTGATGAATGGGGCTGGGGAAAGGCTTGGCTGGGATGCAAAGCATGTAGAAGGACTAAGGTAGAGCTCTAGAATTCACATATAAAAAGCTAGGGGTGGTGATGTACCTGTAACTCAAATACCAGGAAGATGAAGACTGGGGATTCCAGAGTTCCCATGGCAGGCCAGCTTAGCCTAAGTAAGTGGTGAGCAGCATGGCAGTCAGAGAAAATAAATTAAAACAAAACAATCAAAAATCCAAAACAACAACAAAACCTCAATAAGTCTCAAAAACCAACATAGACAGCTTCCTGAGGAAGGACCAAAAGGTTGACCTCTGGTCTCCACATGCATACATGTACACCTGCAAACACACACACACACACACCCCAAGACTAAACATGGTGGAATACATATTTAAAAGGCCCCGTGTTTAGATTTAGGCTGGGTGACTGACTTGCCCCACTGTTTGGTTTCTTAGCTGTGAGATGGTAATATCTTAAGGATGCAGCAGCAGTTCCTGACATGGCCTGCCAGGCAGCCTCAAGCTGGCCCCTCACCTTGTTCTCAGCATCCAGTCAGGCTGCTCACTGGCCCTGGTCACAGTGGCTTCTTTCAGTCTCTCCTGGGTAGTGTTAGGTCTGGCCCACCTCTGCACTCTTGGTCATGAAACTCTTTCCTTTCCTGTGAAGTACTTGCCCTCCAGTTCTTCCAGGGACAGCTCCTTCTTTCCCAGGGAGGAGGGAGAATTGTTCTCTGCCCTCTACCGTGCAGTCCCTGGCCCATGCCCACTCCCTCCCCCACAAAGCTTGTTGGAGAACTGAAGGATATATGGTAAATATTCAGAGTCCCAGGAGACCACAGCAGCACTTCCCTGGGCTGCGGGGCAGAGAGCAGGCATGGCTGCTGCCTGGGCTCATCCTCCATGATGCTTGCCCAGTCTCTGCCCCCACAGATGGAGCATGGCACCAGCTTTCCAAGGAGGGTTCTATGATGGACAGTGAGTGGGTACTAGAGAGAGAAAGCACCTGGTGTGGGAGAGAGCCCTTCATCAAGATGCAGATGGCTATGGGTGGGCCATGACAGGCAGGACTCAGGAGCTCAGTCTCCTGCCATCTTCTGCATTTTAAATTCCTCCATCCTGCCCATGGCCTTGAAAACACAAAGCCCAATTGGTACCCACTCCTTTCTCTGTTTTCCTGTTGATTAAATTACTTCGCTGTTGGGCCTGAGAACACAGGATGATGCTTGTTTGCTTTGGGACATCCCTGTAGTGTTCAGCCAGAGGATTACATACTGGGAGGTTGAGAGCTTCAGACATGCAAGAGTTTACCCACCATGTTTTACAAAGAACTTCTAGGGGTAGAATTTCTGTCTGAAATGTGAGGCTGTTAAATTAGCATGTCTTAGTAACATAGTCTCCATTGTCCATGAACCCAAATGGGACAGACTCCAAGAGCAGGAATTGAAGCAAATGAAACAAAGGATCTCAAATCGGAGTGCAACAGACTTTGCTTCAGCCTACACTCCTCTCTCTTCTCCCTCCCTTCCTCTTTCTCCATCCTTCTTCTGGGTCTCTCCTCCCTCTCTCTCTCCCTCCCTCCCTACCTCTTTCCCTTCCCTTCCCTTCTGTTCCCCTCTCTCTGTCTGTTCTTCCCTCCCTCCCTCCCTCTGCTTTTCCATCCCTCACTACCTCTCCTCCACCTTTCTCTTTCCTCTGAGATAGGATCTTAATATACAGCCCAAGCTGGTCTCAAACTCTTGATCCTCTTGCCTCACGCTCCTCAGGGCTAGGCTGACAGATGGACATCACCATGCTCAATTTCAACCTCTTTCTTCAAAGATGTCAATCAAGGGGGAGGTTGGATTTTTTTTAAACTATTGTTGTTGTACTGTACATTGTGTTGCAAAAGCATATACATGTGTGTGCATTTGCATGAATGTGTGTGAGTATATATGTGGGTGTAGGGTGTTGTGTATATGTGTGTGTGCACATGTACATACATAGACACACATGTTCTGGGTTGCAGAAACATTTCTTTTAAAGCCCCCCTTACGTACCTTTCCTGTGGGTTAATAATTGTTTCAAATGGTAAAGAGAAGCCTGCCTTAGACCCACCCTCCTTTCTGTGCACTGAGCCTTGGGCAGGGCAGCCTCTTTTTGATACACACATCACCTGCTTTGGGAATATGCAGATGAGCATCTCCCTGAAAGGTGAACACAGACAATAATTATTTTCTCCCAAGATCAGCAAAGTGCCACGCGCTGTCTCCACTCCTTGTCTTGTCTGATGCTCACCGCCTGCCACTTGGAAGGGAACCCGATGAGGTGAGATGTCGAAGATTATGAAAGGGATTAGCAATAATGAGCCTGGGAACAAAAAAAAACCCCATTATTATAGAAAATTGAGTTGACCTTAGATTCATAATTATTCACCTTAATTGTTTTTTTGGTAGTGTAATTTGAATGAAATTAAATAATGCCAATATTCCTTCTGCCAATGATGAGGAATTGCATGTAAAGATGAATAACTTTCAAAACTAAAGATTTGGCTGCCCTCCCAGGACTTGATGTCATTATTCCAGGAAGCGTCATGGCCTCCACAAGAAGGTGAACCACAGGATGGTGAGCCACCCAGTCAAGGCTATAATTTGCTCCACACACACTTGAAGGTCATTGCTTTGTGTCAAAGGTATAAAGGCACCCACTTCCAACCCTCTTGGGACACACTTCTTTCCTGATGAAGGACTCTCCACTCTTTGTAATTTTCCTTCCAGAATGTTCTAGGTCAATTCGATCTAGTCATTTCTCCATGTGAGGGTGTTAGGCTTTTTTTAGTTAATTGAGTAAGGTGTAATTTGAACATGAAGTCTGTTAAGTCTTTTTACACTGCTCCTCCAGTGTGGCACAGTCACATAGCCGAGACTCACAGAGCTGCCTGCTGACTCACCCGTCACGTGTCCAACAGTCACCCAGGATGGTCCAGGTGAAGTCAGCCTATTCCCATGCATCAGCCCAGTCTGTCTTCCCTCTACCTCCGTGAGAGGAGTTTGGCTGTCATTTCCACTCTGTAAATAAATAAAGTGGGGTTTGAAGAGTTGAGTAGGGGCTGGAGATTTGGCTGTGGAGAGAGGCACAGCAGCAGCGAAGGGTAACTGTGCCCGCAGTCACGGTGATGGTGACAGTGACGGTGATGGTGACGTGATGCACTCTTGCCCTCCCCACCCCCATCACGTTGAAGTGATGCGCTTTACAAAAGGATTCCCAGAGACTTTACTCCAAATGTAGGCTCCTCTCTGAGCTCGTCCTCGATACTCAATACTTAGCTGCTCTCCCTCGAGCACTCCTTGAGGGATACAAAAGTTTGCTGAGGGCGTGCCTGCCCCTCCCCCCAAGGATAGTGTATAGTAGAGGAGTAACTTGCTTGGCTTAAACTGAAGTCCCCCATACTGTCATAACACTAAGCCATCTGGGTCAATGTCACCACAGCCACAGTGTGAGGGTGAGCAGCCACACCCAATCAGCATGACCCATGGCTGAGTCACTGACAGATCCCTTGATAAAACACTTGCTTTGCAGGTACAAGGATCTCAGCTGGATTTCTAGGTCCTTTGTAAAACAACAACAAGAAAAGGTTATGAGTGGGTTGCTGCCTTGAGAGGTAGATCCTTGGTGTTTGCTTGCTAGCCAGCCCAGTCTTTATGTGGAGCTGTAGGCCAACAAAAGACCTATTGTAAAAGTACAAAATTATAGATGTTTCTTGAGGAACATGCCTCAAGGTTGTCTTTTGTTTCGACATATATGCACATACATTATGTACACACACACACATGCATAAGCACACGTGCATACATGTATATATCCATGCACCTTTTAAGAAAAGGATGTTGACTCATGGATTAGAGACCTGCTACGCCTCACTGATTTTGGGTGATCTGGGTACAGATCACCCTCTGGCCTGCCTCAGTCCCCAAAGTCTTGCCTTTAGCTGTGGTAGAGTCACTGAAATGCTATTGTCTCTCCATTGCCTTGGAGAATTCTTTTCTCCGTCTGTGAGGTGCCTGCATTATCAGTGTGCCCATTTTACACATTCCAGCATATTCTACCCAAGCCCTCTCCATCTTGGCCGGGACCATGGACACAGATCTAGGATCCTTTCCTTTTTTATGTTTTTTAAAAAAGACTTATTTATTTTATGTCTATGAGTGTACTGTGGCTGTCTTCAGACACACCAGAAGAAGGCATTGGATCCCATTACAGATGGTTATGAGCCACCATATGGTTGCTGGGAATTGAACTCAGGACCTCTGGAAGAGCAGTCAGTGCTCTTATCCACTGAGCCACCTCTTCAGCCCCATTGCTTTCCTTTTCTAAGAAATTCTGAAGACTCCTTCATCTGAAGCTACTCCAAGCCCTTTACAAAACACATCTGTGATGGTCTAGCTGTATACATGTGGAAATTAAGGTAGTGAGTAATTAGCACATCCTAATGAGGGTCAAGGGTCGTGTTCTAGAAGACGTTCCAAATCGCCAACTTAAGGGGAGATCAGCAGGACCAAACGGATGCTCACTAAAACTTAAGGAGAATGTTTTTAAGGGGCCCCAATAACTAAATGCAGCCACAGGGAGCTAACTCATTTCTGCCAAGCGTGGTAGCTCAATCTGATAAAGGAGCCCCCAGTCCCTTTCCAAGGGAAGGGAGGGATTAGCACTATTCCCCTTCCAATTTCTGATTTCACAGAAACACAAGCAGCTCAGCAAAGGGTGGTATTGTCTATTCCAAGGCTTTCTATGAACAAATACATTTAGTAGTTGAGAAGACACAACATAATGAAATAGGCCCTGATTTTCAATGTGCCCTAGAATTTTTTTTTTACTTTGCTGTCTGTGGAATTAATAATTAATTGTGTGTGTTGTGGGGAGGCACACAATAGGGTTAGAACAATGCCAAGATCATCTCAAGAGTCCCAGAGACAGGATTTGTATCAAAGTATGTATTTAAAAAATGAAATCCAGTTCTGTTCCCAAGTCCGACTCTCTGATTTAATCACTCACCCCTCATCCACTCAGCTGGGATAAACCTCTGTGGCCAATGTTTTCAAGAATAACATTGCTAGAGGTAAAGTCTATGTGGACTTTAATATACGTATGGCTGGCACTGTAACAGGGACATACTGACAGAATACATATATAGAACAGGAAGTGGGGTCTTCTTTATTGTCACAAAACATGTTCTTTCCTAGGTTTAAGTCAAGAATTGTAGATGGTGACTTCTGTGACTAGCTAAAAGGGTTCCTGTAATTGTCCATGTATGTTCTACTCATACTAAGCCAGCACGAACTATCTCCTTGGATAGAGACATGTTATCTTATCTCTTTTAAGCCCTGCCTTTTAGATACCCCAGCAGCCTCGGGGAAACAGAAAAGGCTTTGCCTTGGATTATTGGTGTCTTTGACAATACCATAATGGCACAGTGTATCCTACTGAAGTTCCTGTGTACTGCCCAGCTTTCCAGTTGCCTGTGGTCTTGTGCAGTGCTACCTTAGGGCTTTAAGCTACATAGGTGATCCAGTTTGCCTTTATCTGACTGCAATAAAACACAGAGACAAAAAGCCACACATGGAAGAAAGGTTTATTTGACTTATATTTACCTGTCACAATCTGTCATTGAGGGAAGTCAGGGCAAAAAGTTAAGTTGGGAATGAAGCAGAGACCATGGAGGAATGTTGCTTGCTGGGTTGCTTCTAGGCTCCTGCTCAGCCAGCTTTCTTACATACCTTGGAGATAGTGCCTAGGGAATGGTGCCACTCACAGTAGACTGGCCTATGCACATCAAAGAACAGTCAAGGGAATCCTCACACAGACATACCCTATTTGATCTAGACAATCTCTAACTGACATTCTCTTCTCAAATGGTTCTAGGTTGTACCAAGGTAACAGTTAAATCTAATCAGAATATTAGTTATTCAAGGAATGCTTGCTAAGAAAAATACATTATTTTCTCTCTAAATAAATATAATTATGTATTTAATTTTAATGTTCTCTGGTCATTGGATAATTAGAACCTCTGAATTGTACATGGTCCCACCCCAGACCTACATAACCAAGATCATCCCAGACTGTAGTTTCATTGATCCCTTGACTCTAATGATTACCCATTTGTATTTGTAGGTGCTACCCTTTACTTGAGCACCATACTCATTTTTTGTTTGTTTGTTTGTTTGTTTGTTTTGAGACAAAGTTTCTCTGTGCTTGTCCTGGACTCACTTTGTAGACCAGGCTGGCCTTGAATTTACAGAGATCCTCCTGCTTCCACATCCTGTGTGCTCGAATTGAAGGCATGAACCATCACACTCAATGGTGAATAGATGACTCTTAACTACCCTTAGCATCAGCTCTGGGACACATCAGAGCTGTCTCCAAGTTCACTATGGTCATAATTAGCTGTATTAGACAGTATTTCTGTCCATCCTAGATATGAGGCCATGTTCTTTCTCCAGAAATGGCAAACTCTATTAGCAAAATGGTGGGTTATGTCTCATCTTGAGCCTTATCTATCCTCACGCTTGTACCCATTCTTGGGTTCCACCAATTTTACCTTTTAAATAGCTCTGACCCAAGACCTCATCAATGTTCTATGAGTCCTACTATCTCAATTGTTCCTGGTTTTATTCTTGGAGCCTTTGAAACCACTCCTCAGAGACTGCCGAGAGCCATCTTTTCAAAATACAAATCTAATCATGTGAAGTTCCCTGTACAAAGCTTTCCACGAGTTCCTCTGGGCTCTAAACACTGCAAAACAAAGGATTAAAATATCCAATAAAGCATGGCATGATCTGCTGTCTCCAATCCTGACTCCCCCACTGTCTTAGCGCATTGCCATGTCAAAGGTCTTTATGTGTGCTCTCCGATGTCACCTCTACCCGAAGCACTTATGTCATTTTACAAGTCCATTGATGTGATGCTATTTATGAGACTCTTGCCCTCTCTGAGTGCTTCATATGCACACACCTAGTCCAGGATTTCAACTGTGTAGCCATTTCCTCTACGTTGAAACTTTTCACTTTGCAAGGAAGCTCTTCAATGAAGGAGCTAAAGAGAGGCTAATTAAGACTTATTAACAACTCACAAATCTCAGAAGGTCCCTGAAACTGACCAGATGTACAAAATCCCTTCTTTCTCACCATTATTTAAGCAGTAAGAAATGCTGAGAAGACTCAGACCAGCTGAGCAACCCAGAGGAAACTATAACCTGCTGAGCTACCAGTAAGACATGCAGGGAACACAGAGGATCCAGCTTTCATGAGTTGTCACCCATGCTGTAGTGGCTTTAAGTGATGCAGATGCCTTGAGTCATCCCTACTCTTGCAAGTGACCCATCTCCCACATTCCTATTTATAAAACCTAGAAAAAAACCATTGCTTAGCAAAGCTGGACTGTGGTGGCATCATTATTTTGGTCTGTTGTTTCCCAGTCTGGGACTGTGTGTTCTCTCTCCCCAGGACATATGTCACATAACACTTTCAGTTCAAAAGATTCATTTAGACCAACTGATGTGTTTTCCATCTTCATCTCCACTTGCTAGTTTTTAGTGAGTTTTATTCCTGGACAGTAAGTCCGTCAGGGAAAGGACCAAGCCTTTTCTTGTTCAATATTCTATCCTTAGCATTTGTGTAATACTTTTACAAGTCTATAAATATCTGTTGAAAGAGTGAATTAATAAATGGCATGGAGGAATTTAGGCAGTGACAGAAGATAAATCCCAAGACAGCAATACCAAAAACATTTAGTATGACAGTTTTGATGGGTTGGGGAATCTCAGGGCTGAGCATGAACCCTCTACCGAATAAAACACCAGGCATGATCAGCTGTGCAAGAATTTCTGCAGGAGTCTTTTTTCTTCCTCTTCTCTGATCAGCAGTCTCAAAGGAGGTTCCCTATATCAGTCAAGGCTACAGTGTGGCCATGATGTAGGGGCTGGAGGTCATTCTTGATGAGGAGAACAGATTCTTAGAACAGAGCTCCAGCATTGACTTTTTGGCTTCATGTATCTTTGCCAATACCTTTATTTCCAATTATACTTTCAGCAATTGCTGTTTGTTTGTTTTTTTTAATATCACTCATTACTTTATTTACTTTCTTTGATTGTTTTCCTCACCCAGATTTCCTCTGTACATAAATGACCCTGGGAATGCCTGCTGTACAGGAGAAAACATGAGAAGATTGTCATGAGAAGATACAGAAGACCTCAGCAAATTCATAAGAGAGGGATGCAACAGATGTTACTGAGGCAACTGGCTGAACTGCAGCTACTGTGGTCCAGACTGTCTCCTCCTCATAGTAAATATGTTGAGGCTCTAATGTCTCCCATGACTGTGTTGGGAGGTAGGCCTGCGAGGAAAGTGATGAAGGCCAAATGAAGTCATTGTGTCAAGCCCAGTCTAGTAGGATTAGGGGCTGCATGAAAAGAGGAGGCAGAGCTCGTTTTCTGCTACATGAGAAGAGAGCTTTCTCTGCACTAGAAGGAGAAGCCAAATCAGAAATGGAACCTAGTTATGTCTGCCATATTGGATTTGCTGCCTTCTGGAAAGTTCAAACCCCATGTTATCGCCACCCAGTCTGGTATTTTGTCATGGCAATTGGAGCAGCCAATTGTTCCTCAATAGACATCATATGCTAATCCCTGAACCTGGTCAATGTTACTGTATTTGAAAAAAAAGTGTGGGGTCTTTGTTGATGTTAGACTCCCTGAGATGAGCAGTCATTCTGGGTTACTCAGGTGGACCCTGAGATCATAAGCAGCTATATAAGAGCGATCACACACACACACACACACACACACACACACACACACACACACTCACACACACATACACACACACATACACACATACACATACACACACATACACACACATACACACACATACACACACACATACACACACACATACACACACATACACTCACACACACACATACACACACACACATACACACACACATGCATACACACACACACACACGCATACACACACACACACCCCTTGTGGGGGCTGTGTGAAGGATAAGAGAGAAGTCACGTGACCACAAATATCAGAACTGAGAATTGTCACTAGTTACTGAATCTGGAAGAAGAATGGAAGGGCTTCTTGCCCAAGCTTCTGGTGGAAGGTGGCCCTCAGCTGGCTAAAGTTCAGGCTCTTGGCCTCCAGAATTGTGGGAGATGAAGTCCACGTTGGTTTATACCACCGTGTCAGTGGTAAGCTGTTCTAGCACCCACAGGAGGTCGACTAGAAGTGATGACATTTTGTTTTCAGTTATTCATTTCTTGGCAGTCCTTCACACTCTCAAAGTGTAAAATAATTAACTCTTGTTAGGGGAGGAGAGAGATTGGGGTTTCCTTTACAGTGGGGCCCAGGGTCCTAACCCTTATAACCTGTCAGTATTGCTTTATTTGGAAAAAGATGTCTCACCTGCTGGCAAGTAAGGGTTCTGAAGTTGGTAGTTGATGTTTCTTGGAACCTAATAAAGTTTAATAGCTGGGTTCTGGGTTGTGATTATCATTAATTTTCCCCAGGGCAATACGATCATCTATATATGCGCAGTCAGCTGTAGCATGAGTCCAAGCGTGGGGATCAAGGGTGACAAAATGAGAAAAATGGTCAGTCCTCACTGGGAGGGGTGATATTAGGAGAGGTACCAGACAAATTGAGACCACAAACTTTTGGGGTGTAAGTTTTTACCAGTTTTAAATATGCAACTACAAATATATTGCAATTAGGAACTGAGTTAAGTAATAGTCTGACGTGGGGACACACCCATGATCCTGGTACATGGGAAGCAGGGACAAGATGATCATTGGGATTCTGTTGCCAGCCCAGCTGCACAGTGAGACTCTGTCTCTGAGAAAACAAGACCCAAACCAACCAAACAAGCAGCCCCCCTAAACCCAAACAATAGCCTTTGTTTTCATTTACCAATTATCACTTTGGGGCCCATTTGCAGGCTGAGTGTGTAAAGGTGCTTGCCACCAAGCCTGACAGTCTGAGTTCGATTCCCAGAGGTCACCCTCAGACCTCTATCTGCATGCCGTATACATGTTCACATACGCATACGTGCAAGTAAGGAAATCAATGTAAATAACTAAATTTCACTTCATTTAAATCGTGTTTTATATAAATAATAGATACCCAAGATAAATTATTCCCAGGCTCCCATACTTGAGAAGGCAAGGAAATGTGAATTCCACTCAGACCGATTTCCAGCCTCATCCCTAATATATACCATTTGGTGCTAAGGAGACACTTTCATTATGTGAGCGTAATTTACATATACAAAATAACTCGTTTCCTGATGAGTTTAAGTAATTGAGGTCCCTCTGCACATGCCATTCAACATCCTGAAATTTTTAGCATCTCTTCCTCAATACTCTTCAATTTTTAAAAATACAGCAGCAGCCCCATTGAGCTGTAAAGACTGCCTTTAAAATTTATAGAATATAAGCAAAAGTTGTTAATTTGCTCAACTAATAACAATGTTGGTTGTACTTATATCTGCAGTTACCCTGTCAGTGTGGCTTGTGTTCTGAACTGGTCCAGCAACACATTTGGATTTACCAGGACAGAGCAAAACTTTCTAAACGGCGCTCAGGACCAATATGGTGCTCCCAGGACGAGGACAGCTGTGGTCCAGGCCATAACCCATGACTGTGGGGAGGAAGGATCGAGTTTCAGCCATGAGGGATTTGAAACCATGACCCTGACCTCATTAGCACCTGTTGTAGCCAAGTGTGCTAATTGGTCACACATGGGGAAAATGGAGATGGGGAAAAGATGCTGGTGAATAGGAAGGGACCTTGGCTTGAACGTGCTTGTTTTGATCCAGAACAAAACCTTAGACTCATGGATGAAAAACAGCTTGGTCTGACTTGACGTCATTGGAGAGTTAAAGCAGCCTGTGACTGAGCTTTGATGGATGGGTCCAGACATCAGGGTGGCTAAGATGTAGAGGGGGAAAGAGGAGATCGCATGGAAGGGTACAGGGAGGGCTGGTAGGGAGAAAAGGAGGGAAGAGACTGTGAAGAAACACACTTTGAAAATGCTGTAATGAAAACCAACATCGTGTATGTAAAATCCAACACTGTATGCAAATTAAAAATAACATAAATATAAAAATGATCACGGGAAAGGTAGCCTCCGGCCAGTACAAAGCAGGAGCCAGGCACCCGCTGGGAAGCCTTGGTAAGCACTCAGTACTCTTGTTCCTTCATCTACGAAGTGTAGTCATCGTGGCTGCTCTCTCCGGTGACGACAGACAGACGAACTCACCTGACATGCGAGCAGTGCCCAGCAAAACGGTCAAGTTCACATGCATGTACACACATGACCACACATGTTGGTGGCATGCACTCACACACATGATCACACACGTCGGCCACCACTACCACCAATAACATAATTTTTGTACACGTTTATCATACTAAGAATATTTTAATTCTGCCATGTTGTTAATTTTTAATTACAAAAACATTTAAAAGTATTGAACTTTACCTATTTTGCACCTATTAAGGAAATCAGATAGCTTTTGAACGCTTAAGCAGTGAGCTGGGGAAAGGTCCCAGTCAGTAGAGTGCCTGCCTTGCGAGCATGAGCATCTACGCTTGCATCTTCACTCTAGTGTAAATAGCTGGTTGCAGAGGCGTACACCTCGAGTCCCGGTACTGCTGCGGTGGTAACGGGAGAATCTGGGGAGCTCTGGTCAGACAGTTTAGTGGAATCAGTGATCTCTAGTTTCAGTGAGAGACCTTTTCTCCAAAAGGAAGCTAGAGAGTGATTGAGGAGACACCTGACATTGACTTCTGGTATCTATATGCACACACACACTCATGCACACGCACCCACATACACTCACATACATGCATTCTCTCTCTCTCTCTCTCTCTCTCTCTCTCTCTCTCTCACACACACACACACACACACACACACACACACACACGATTTAAAGTCTCATTTGACCTTGCACTTTTCTGCTTTGATCCATGAGGTTTTAACTTCCCAGAGGACTTTGTGGAGGGACAGGTACGGTTTCACCCACTCACCTCCTCAAGCACCATTTAGCACGCTCTTGGAAGTACACTGGCTTAAAACCAATAACTACTCAAAATACTGCTAACATGACCTATTTAGACATAAGGTAGGAGAGAAAAATATTTCTCATTTTCCATAAATATATATGTCTCCAGATGTATGTATTCACAGGGAGTCAAGGTTAATAGGATTACAAAATGTTCCATGAGGTCTCCAGGGCCATAAATCAACCAAACCCACTGGTGGCATGTCTTCCTCAAGACCCTATCTTAGTTTTTGAATTTTAATATGAATAAAAAGGGGAATTATAGCATTTCACCATAAAACTTATTTTCTAGGGTTGAGGTCCTACTTGTTTGCGTAGTTCAGTATGCCCAAATGTTCGTTGCCATGTTTTAAATGACTGTATACTCGACGGCACATTTAAGAGTCAGTAATTGCACAGATGTAAATGTCCCTGCTAGCTCATCATAGGGACCGGGTACATGCTGCTGTGTCCATGCCTGTCCATGTCACCTTTTCAAAGCCTGTCCATGTGGTCACTACCTCCCATTTCTCAGTTCCTGCAGACAACAGAATATTCCAATGTTTTCCATTGAGGTCTCTAGCTGCAGCACTCCTGCTGCCTCAGAACAGTGATGCAAAGGGATGGCCGGTCATGAAGAGGAAAGCATGCTAAAGGAACAGTCACGTGCAGAATAAGAGACGTTGGCTGTGAATGGAGTTCTTAAAGATACCAATGACTATGAGAACATTGACTTGCCGCAGCTGATGAGACTCTGCAGAGGCAGCAAAGGGAGTGGGCACAATAAGAACTCGCCTACAAAGTTAACGAGGAAAGTGGTGGAGAAAAAAAAAATCTAAAAGAGGGTGTCTGAGACTCTGGTACTGAATTTTGAGCTGCTTAACATAGGTGCTAGGAACTTATCTTGGGTTCTCTGCAAGAGCAGAAAGTGGTCTTAGCCACAGAGCCACCTCTCTGGAGACTCAACATTTCAACTTTGGGGCTTTCATATCCGCTTATCCCTTCATATCTACCCTCAACCCTTGTAATGTTCCCCTCAAAAGAAAACACACACACATTCACACATACATACACACCCACATACATACACACATACACACACCTACATACACATACACACACACACACACTTACACACACACACATATACACATACACACAAATACACACACATACACAAACATATACACACATGTACACACACATACACATAAGTACACACACATACACAAACATACACACATTCATGCACATACACACATATATACACATACATGCACATACACATACATGCACACACACATACACACATGCACACACACGTACACATACATACACACATACACACATGTACACATATGCACATAAACATACATGCACATACACACATAATACACATACACACATAAACACACATACACACATGCACACATTCATACACACATACACACACATGTACACATATGCACACACACACACACACACACACACACACACACACACACACACACACTGGCCATGGACGCTGAGGTGTGTCACAGTGTGTCCCACAGCACCCCCTTTTGTCCACACTTCTTTACTTGCAAATGCTCACTGCAGTGCATCATTGGTCTGGTTCGAGCCCCTGCTCTCTGCTACACTCTCAATACTGGAGCCTCACAGGAACTCCCCTCCGACATCCCGTTGCCTGCCCTGTGCCATGGCGATCCTGCAGCTTTGGATCTACAGGACTGGTCCCTTCCCACACTCCAGCAGCTCATAGATGGGGTATATGCTGGGGTGGGCCAACTCAGAGTCCTGGATCTGGGCCTAGGTGGAAGCTGAGTTGGTCAGCCTGACAGCTCTCCTGTGCTGACACCACCAGGGCCTGATCTCCATCCCAGGTGAGGGTTGGGGCCAGCTCTCCTGTTCTCATGCCCTCTGGGCCAGGCCAGCTTAGCTACCTGCCGAGTGTTTGGGAGTGGAGCATCTCTCCCTTGCCTAAGCCACCCCAGCAAAACAGTATTTCAATACATATATACATCACAGAATATTCAAACCGAGTTAGACAATTAAATTCTCAGGCATTTATCATTTCTAATGGAGGAAAGTTTGAAAATGTGTCTTAGTTTCAAGAGTATACAGTTCATCTTTGTTTTCTATGGCTAACCAGGCTATACATAGGAGGACAGAACCTGTTGCTGGTGTCTGTCTTTCTATGGTTATTTTATTTTCTCCACTGCCCACTTGTTCACAAGCATGCGTAACGGCCACAGAGCAGTTGGGATGCTTACTGAAGGGAAAGGAGGCTTTGCACAGCCCTGGGTCCAAGTCATTGCCTGGCTCATCTCTGTTCTACAGAGTGAGCACAGCCTGAAGGAGTTTGCTTACTGAGCGTTCGGAATACAGATCAAAAGAGAAACCTTACATATAGCATCACTCCTCAGAGGCACTTGTAATGTATAAATGCCCTTTACCCACAGTCTTTGAATGGCATATGTGTGCATGGATATGAATGTATAAGTTACATAGGTACAATGTATTATACATATGTGACTATGCTGCTTAAGTGTATTGACTTCCTGTTTATTAACAGATTGTATTGTAGAGCATTAATTACCTTTCAGTTAGCGTATCTGTGACAGCTTCATAGATGTCTACAATGCATTTTGATCTTATTAACCCATATCACCCTCTTTGACACCCTCCCTCTCCTTCTAGACCACTTCTTCTCACCAAGTGTCCTTTCTAATTTTATGTCTTTTGTTTGTTTGTTTGTTTGTTTGTTTTGAGTGACCCATTGAATTGAATTAGGGTCAGCTGTATAAGTGCAAGTGAGGGATATTTCCTGGATCGTGGGCAATTGCCAGTGGCTCCACCACTGAAGAAACAAGCCCCTCGCCCAGCAGCCATCAACTGCCAATAGAAACTCAGCTGGGGGGTGGGGTCTTGTGATCTTCTCAGTCACCCATTCACCACCAGGGTCCTGAATGTTGGCCAGGCTCAGTCTTGCATAAGTGGCCATAGCTGCTGAGAGTTCGTGAGCACAGTGACTTGCTCTTTTGTGACGTTCCCTGAGCCTTGTATACAGGGTGATATGTATGCTATGCTTAGGGCTGAGTATTCGCAATCACTTTTTTAAAAAAGCACTTTGACAGATTACGAGTCTCTGTAGCAACCGCTGCCCACTGTAGAAAGAAGCCCCTCTAAGCACAGTTTCTCCTGTGAACAGGAGAGTTCCGAAATGACACCTCTCTTCCCAGAGACGTTCCTCCTTCATTATCCAACTCCTGCCCTGGAAAGATACGTCTAATACAATCCACAGACATCATTGACATGTTGTTACCCCGAGTCTATGGTTTACATTGTGACTCACTCTCCTGGTATGTTCCATGGGTTTCGAGAAATGTATCAGGTCATGTATTCAACTTATGGTACCACACGGGAAATCTTACAGTTCTAGGAAAGTCTCAATGCTCTGACTGTGAACTCCACTGTCTCCCACCTCACCCCCCCATTGTCTTTTTACTATAAATCTCCATATTAATATATAGGGTTTATTAATAATTCTTTGAGTCTGCATCATGCATGATACATGGATGAAAACACCTTGGCCAAGTTAAGATTATGAGATTAAGTTTTTATATAGTTTACCATCATCATTCTTGCCATCATTTCGACGTTCTGCATTCTTCTCAAACAATTAATCTTAAATGAACCATAATTGGCCTCAAATCTCAAAATGTAGTCATTGTACTAAATATAACTTGGACTATCTTGCTTTCAGAGAGTCTATAGTTAGAACATTTCACATACTAACATCAGAGTTACTCCTTGAAATAGTGGCAAGATGTGTTGACAGCAGGTGTTGGCACACGTCAGCAGGATGCTGGACCTGATGGCTGCTGTCCCTTTGGAGGGACAGTGCTCACCCGCCCCTGAGCATTTGTTGATTTTCAGTAGCTATGATAAGCTAGTGGTTTTCAAAGAAGGATGAGCCTCTGTGTTAGTTCATGCTTCGCAGTTTTATTGATAGGTCACGTTTGTTCCAATGCATTTAGATAGATTGGCAAATGTGTCCAAACACATAAGGCCCCAACAAGGAGCAACCTGCGCTGTGGAGTGTGGAAACATACTCTGTTTCAAACGTTTCTTTTAAAGAACATCATCTATCTATCTATCTATCTATCTATCTATCTATCTATCTATCTATCTATCTATCCTCTCTGCATGTGTTTGAGTATGTGCACACATGTATGTGTGTGTGTGTGTGTGTGTGTGTGTGTGTGTGTGTGTGTGTGCATGTATGTATGCATGCATGCATGTATGTGGAGGTCCGAGGATAAAGTGCAGGAATCAGTTCTCTCCACCCACTATGTGTGTTCTTGAACTGAAACTCAGGTCTGCCTGCTTGATGGCAAATGACCTGGCTGCCTGAGCCACATTAGTAGCCCTGATTCTAACTTCATTTGTTTGTTTATTTATTTAACGATTTTAAAAGTGGTTGGGGGGTGAGTTCTTCCTGGAGCCTTGAGTTGGTGTGTGCTTTAGCACTGTTACAGCTTGAGTCTCTGGTAGGCTGGTGTCTTCGGTAGGGCCCCAGAGTGGAAGGTTTCTTTCATACATTTTTAGGGCCCCAGGCTTCTTTCCATGACTGAAATCCCTCTGAAAGTGTGAGTGGAACCCAACCCTTCCTTTATGTCTCAGTCAGGGTTTATGCAGTGAGCAGACACCATGACCAAGGCAAGTCTTATAAAGGACAACATTTAATTGGGGCTGGCTTACAGGTTCAGAGGTTCAGTCTATTATTGTCAATGAGGGAACATGGCAACTTCCAGGCAGGCATGGTGCAGGAGGAGCTGAGAGTTCTACACCTTCATCTGAAGGCTATTAGCAAAATACTGACTTTCAGGAAGTTAGGATAGGATCTTAAAGCCCACCCCCACAGTGACACACCTACTCCAACAAAGCCTTGCCTCTAAACAGGGCCACTCCCTCAGCCACGCATATTCAAATCAAGATGCTTTCATAGTTTGTGTCTGCTGGGTGGCGACCACAGCAGCAAGGCAACTAAAGCAGTTATCCAGGAACCACTTGCTGCTTCCTGTTCTCTTGCTTTTTGTTTTTACTTCTCGATAGGAAGTCACCCCTTTGGAGTTTAACCAATTCTTCATTCTAAGGTAATTTTGGCAGCTCAGATGATAGTTTACTTTTGACCGATTCTATTACGTCGAAAGGAAATTAGAGAACAATTCAGATAAGTTCATTTTTATTTTATGTGCATGAGCACTTGTTGGGATGGAGGAACGGACATTGCATGTGTCCCAGGTGCCTGCCTTCAGAGGCCAGAAGAGGGTGTTGAGCCAGAGTTACAGATACTTGCTAGGGTGGGCTGGGGACTGATCTCAGGTGCTCTGTGACAGCAGCCAGTGCTCTTTTTTTTTTTAAATGATATTTTCTTTTTAAAAAAATTGTATATTTTCTTTATTTACATTTCAGATGTTATCCCCTTTCCTGGTTCTCCCCCACACTGGAAGCCCCCTATCCCATCCCCTTCCCCTGCTTCTATGAAGGTGTTACCCTACCCACCCACTCCTGCCTCCCTGACCTCGAATTCCCCTACACTGGGACATCGAGCCTTCCCAGGACCAAGAGCCTCTCCTCCCATTGTTGTCCAACAAGGCCATCCTCTGCTACATATGTGGCTGGAGCCATGGGACCTCTGGAGCCATGTGTACTCTTTGGTTGGTGGTTTAGTTCCTAGGAGCTCGGGGGCGGGGGTGGCTTCTGGTTGGTTGATATTGTTCTTCCTATGGAGTTGCAAACCCCTTCAGCTCCTTCAGTCCTCTCCTTAACTCCTCCATTGGTGACCCCATGCTCTCAGTTCAATGGTTGGCTGCGAAGATCTGTCTCTGTATTTGTCAGGCTCTAGCAGAGCCTCTCAGGAAATAACTATATCAGGCTCCTGTCAGCATGCACTTCTTGGCAACCACAATAGTGTCTGGGTTTGGTGACTGTGGGATCTATCCCCAGGTGGGGCAGTCTCTGGATGGACTTTCCTTCAGTCTCTGCTCTACACTTTGTCTCTGTTTTTGCTCCCATGAATATTTTGTTCCCCCTTCTAAGAAGGAACCAAAGCACCACACTTTGGTCTTCCTTCTTCTTGAGCTTCATGTGGTCTGTGAATTGTATCTTGGGTATTCCAAGCTTTCAGGCTAATATCCACTTATCAGCAAGAGCATACCATGTGTGTTCTTTTGTGATTGAGTTACATCTCTCAGGATGAAATTTTCTAGTTCCTTCCATTTGCCTAAGAATTTCATGAAGTCATTGTTTTTAATAGCCGAGTAGTACTCCATTGGGTAAATATGCCATATTTTCTGTATTCATTCCTCTGTTGAAGAACATCTGTGTTCTTTCCAGCTTCTGGCTATTATAAATAAGACTGCTATGAACATATCAGAGCATCTATCCTTGTTATATGTTGGAGCATCTTTTGGGTATATGTCCAGGAGTGATATAGCTGGGTCCTCAGGAAGTACTATGTCCAATGGTTTCTGAGGAACCGCCAGACTGATATCCAGAGTGGTTGTACAGCCAGTGCTCTTAATGCTGTGCTCTCTCTCCAAAACTCCCACAAGCCCCTTGGCTCCCTATCACCTCTGTGATGTTCCTTGTGGCCTTCCTGGCTATGGACAGCTTCTCTCACTCTGACATTAGCTGCTTGATACAGTTCCTGTCGTTCACTCAGCGTATCGACTGCTCAAGGGCAATTGCTGCTCCCACCCTTCAAGAGTACTTTCTGTCCTCTGACTGTTTACTGGACTTACTTCTGTCCCTGGTATGTTTTTTTTTTCTGTGCCACTTTATAATTGAGTTGTCTTAGCAGGTGGGGTACCTCCTCTATAAGACTCTTGCAGTAGTCTCTGAACTTGGCTCACTAGGTAAAGTACTTGTTACATAAACATGAGGACCTGAGCTCAGATCTAAGCATCCACATAAACGCTGGGCAGGGTGGTGCATGCCTACGACCCTAGAAAGGGGGTGGTGACACAGACAGATCCTGGGGCTTCCATGTCAGGCAATCTAGCCATGAGAGTAGTTTTGTTTCTACCTAAAGTTCATGTCAACAAAATGTTCCCAGAGCGTGTCTATATAATTTGTACCAGTCTTGCCTATAGCTGAAGTATGTATATGAGCAACATTTGTAAGAAGACATGGAGCCTTTCATTCCTGTCTCCTAGTGTGGAGAGATGAGGAATTTATGCTATAAGTGAACAGGTTAGGATGTCTCATGGCAGTGTCATCTCAACAGGGACTGGAGGTAGACCTCCAAATGATGAGCAGGTTTGAAAGATCTGAAAAGACAAGGACCATAGATCATTTTTTTCTGACAATAGACATCATGGTCTGGGACGGGGTCTTCTGGGGGCTAGACAACAGGCTAGAGCCTAGATCTATTTCCCATTGTGATCCTAGCTTCAGAGACTGATGCTGATACACACTGGGAAAAGAGCAACATGGGAAAGAAAGACGTTAAAGACACCAGAGGACTGGGGCTCCTTGAGAGCCTGAGAATGCACTCCTAAGGAGTTTGCTATGTCTGTAAATCTGGTGAGCATTCTATACATTGGGATTATGTTTAGCTACAAGAAACAAGCAACATGCTTTTCATTTCTTACGTAAAACCAAATCCAAAGATGTGTTTCTATGACAGTGCGAGGCCTACGCCATGTGGTTGTTCTTTAAAATCTTTTTCTGGGTGTTTCCTTTTGGTCACAAGGTAGTTGTTTCAACATCAAGTTCTTTATATATTTGAAGCAGAAAGGAAGACAGAGAGAGAGAGAGAGAGAGAGAGAGAGAGAGAGAGAAGGTGGGAGAGAGGAAAGGAGATGGTTTCTATTGCAGATGGTATCTCTTCTTTTTTCAGAAAAGCAAGTGTGTTCCTGGAAAGAGGCTGGTTGACCCAGCTTGCCTTCTGGGCCTGTCGCCGCATGTGACTGTGCTCAGACACGTCGCTGGCTGATTCACCTACTGCTCTGGAGATCAGTGGATTCATTTCTATCATCATAGCGGACATTTGAAATTCTCTGGTCTTGTACAGAGCAGTTTGGCTTTCTGCACAGCATCCCTTTCTGCCTTCCACTTTGACAGCCACGGAGCCATCCGGAAGGCTCCCTAAGCAAAGAGTCCTCCTCACCAATAAAAGTTGGGTGGTTACCTCCAGCATAGCAAACAGATTGAGACTCGATGCAAATCTTTCTTCCTCCTCACACATGGAAATAAAGACATGTTATTATTTTTTTCAAGTTCTATGAAATATTACAGGGATGTTTAGGCCTCAAATGCTCAGGCATGTCAACATCAGTACAGGAACTTGGGAGCCACCACAACATGCGCCTGCTTCATCTAACTCTATGTTCACGTCTACTGATGTCCATTCGGGACACAAACACTATTGATGGTCGTCTCCACTCACCGGTCAGGAAATGCTGTCTGATTTTCCCCTTGCTCCAGGGATGGACCAACTCATATTCTTTGAAACCAATCTTCTTACTGTACTGCCTGTGGCAGTGACAGTGGGTCATTTCTGAGATGGCTGGCCCCCTTCCCCCATTCCCATCTGCTGGTATTCATACTCTTGTGTAATTCTTTCATCATGAGTGGTAGATGGGTGTACGTGTTGCTATCAACAAATCAAATATGGTAAAAATGATAGGACATCAAGACCAAGACTAGGCTATCAAAAGCTGTGATTTCCCCTGCCGCTACTTTCCTTGGCTTGCTCTGATGACACCAGCTGCCTTGATTTGTCTGCGGAAAGTATCCTGTGGAAAGACAAACAGTGATATCCGGACAATGGCCCACGAGAAAGGGAAGATCTGCTTGGAA
Organism: Mus minutoides; assembly: GCA_902729485.2. Lineage (NCBI taxonomy): Eukaryota > Metazoa > Chordata > Mammalia > Rodentia > Muridae > Mus > Mus minutoides. The sequence continues at coordinate 2,764,609 of LR749583.1, forward strand.
ACCAAAGCCTCTCACCTCAGCTGTAGGACGGGGTGAAGCCATACTTGGGTCTCTGACCCACTGGAGCGGAGAGATGATCTAGGTGTTTTGTTTTAAGGTATTGAATTTGGGGGGACATTTTCCTACATCAATAGACAATAGAACAGACTTATCCTTAGTTCCAATAATTGGTGTCTAAGTCTTCTTGTTCAGGATCCAGCCAATGGAAGGTTGGCATGCTATGCCTCTGATGGGAAAAGAGAGAGAGATCTGGTGGAAGGGAAGCTTACTGACTGTCACAAACAAGACAGGGGAGCTGTTGCTCTCTTACATGGTTGCCCTTACTTCAAAAGATGGCGGCTTCCTTCTCACACATGAAAAGAAACATTTCTTATCATTTAGTGCTCTATTTCAGGCCTTAATGTGTTCAGAAATTTCAGCTTAGGACCCTCCCAGCAGAAACCTTGGCAGCACCCAGCTGTAAATCTACATCTCTATTCAAGTCTGTTACTGTTCATTTGGCTATGCAAATGTTTGGGTCAATCCTTTCCACTTAAGACATCCAGTGAATCCCACCCCTCCCCTCTGGTTTTCTTAAGCCACTTTCTTTTTGTCCTTTGCATCTCCTAAAGACTTCCATCTGTCTCAAACCACAGCTAGGGCTGAGGGGCAAACCCCCAAGGGTCCAAGGGAGGACTTGGCCCTGAACTTTCTCCCAAACAACATAATTTTTAAGCATGTTTATTATAGCTTTATAGGAGAAGAGGAGAAGAGATGTTTTGAAGTTTGTGAGCACAGGTTAAAAAGTAATTGAGACTAAGTAAGTAAAAAAACCACCTTCAATCAAAGAAACATTCTGTAAGCTGAAATATTGTGTGTTTTTGTGATGGCGCATGTATATCTTCATACAGAAAACGTCACTATCGTTAGGAAATGTCACGCAAAATAACAAACACACCTTTTTCAATCTGGTTATAAATATGCAGAATGGAGTTTATTTTACGAAAGCGGTACACGCTTCCAACTGATGATATATCAATAAAGCTCTCGCTCCGAGATGTCATTAAAGCCGCATTTGTTCATTTCTATTTATTACGGGGGGGAAAACAAAATGAAAAAAGTAGGTTTGAGTCATATTTCCTGTGAGTTCATCATCTGCTGGCACATAACACTTGTGAATTTTATTCAATTCATTTAAAATGATTTCTAACATGCAGCCAGAAAGTTAAGGGCGTCAAGGAATGCAAAACGATCAGCAGCCATCCAAGATTTCTCAGGAGACAGATTCAGAATCTCAAAGAAGGGAGGTTTTCCTTAAGGAGCAGTGTCTTAGAAAAATTACCTCTGATGAACCAGGACGCTTCCTCAGACACTCTGCTCGTTTGTGTTTTGATATCAGTAGGCTCCAATGACCTTCTGAAGGTTGATATTTTTCTCCTTTCTATTTTTCTTATGAATAGGTCAAACACGGGCCGGGATCTATGACTCCCCTTCCGAACACACAGTTTCTTCTTGTTTATTCCCTAGCTGTGTGATTACAAAGAAGTCAGCTAGGTGAGAGTGCTGTGGGCAGGTGGTGAATCTGCTTCACCCAGAATTTGAACAAAGCCTGTCAGGGGCTGAGCCCACCCAGGGAGATACTCAGAAGTGGATTTTAAAAGAAGAAAAGCCAACAGCCAGAAAATCAAAGCAGGGAGAGAAAAGGCCTCACCTCCTTCTCAATAATCTCTCAATTGTCCCAGGGAGTTGAAATTTTACAAAAAATATTTTCTCTATACTGTCTCTTTCTATTTGAGGGTACTCTTATAGAGGGCAGGCAGCCTTGCCAGGCAGTGGTGACACACGCCTTTAATCCTAGCACTTGGGACACATTGGCAGATTTCTGAGTTTGAGGCCAGTCTGGTCTACAGAATGAGTTCCAGGACAGCCAGGGCTACACAGAGAAAGCCTATCTCAAATAAATAAATAAATAAATAAATAAATAAATAAATAAATAAATAAAATGGAAGGCAGGTAGTCTTAAAATTTTTCTTTCAGAGTTATTTATTTGTTTTGTGAATGTAGGTGTCTTTGCCTTCATGTGTGTCTGTGGACTTTGTGCATGCCTGGTGCTTACAGTGGCCAGAAGAGCATGGTGGGTGTTAGGGACACAACTCCAGCCCTGTGGAAGAGTGGCAAGTTCTCTGTGAGAACCACTGACCATTTTTCTAGCTTCTGGAAGTCAGGGATCTTAAGGGGTGCTATGGTTTGAATGTGACATGTTCTCCAAAGGCTTATGCTTTGATAGCTGCATCTCCCTCCAGATGAAGGTGTTGCTCTGGAAGGGTGTAGAATCTCTAGGTGCTGGACCTAGCTGGGGAAAGTGGGTCACTTGGGGGTCTGACTTTGTTACAGCTGCTCCCACCTGCATGTGGTCTCATGAGGGTAGGTAGTACTTTCAAACCATACCACCCTAAGCAGTTTCTCTCTGAGCACTTGTTCATAGAGATGAGAAAGAAAAACAAAACAAAACAAAACAAACCAACCCAAACCCAAACCCAAACCCAAACCCAAACCAAAACCAAAACCAAAACCAACCAACCAACCAAACAAGCAAACAAACAAACAAACCAAAACAAACCAAAAAACCATTAAACCAAACCAAACCAAACCAAACCAAACAAAACAAAACAATAACACCAACAAAAAAACCAACCAACACGCAGATTATAGGTAGATTTGTTTCGCGTTTCCTGTGAGTTCATCATTTTGTGGCATAAAGCATTTGTCTATTGTATCCAAACCATTTAGTTATTGGATTTTAGCTAAACTAGAAGACAGGCTTACAGACCCAGGTATCCAGAAGCAGCCCATTGTAATGAAGCCATCAAAACCATGAGCATTCTCCAAGCCGTGGGGACACAGGAGCCTTGATGTTAGGCACACAAGTGCCCATTTCTTGCACACTGCTTACCCCTTTTTCTTTGGAGAAATTAGAAAGCTTGAAGCCCGTGTCTCCTATATTCCCTTACAGCCTGAGTTCCAGGTTGGAATCAAGTCCCCTTAATCATCAGCTCTTAGGGGACATTTAGACACGGGGGGGGGGGGGGGGGGGGGGGGGGGGGGGGGAGGGTGTCGCAGAGATGCTTCTTTGTGACTGACAGTTGATGATCTGGTGCTTGTGAGGTGACACCGTGTTCCAGGTCTTGTTGAGTGGTATGGCGCGGGGCAGTGTTGGCAGCAGAAGAAACTGTCACTGAAATGGCAATGGCTGGTGTGGTTGTCAAGCTAACAGTCCCTCCTTAACCTTCCCAACAATGTGATGTGGAGTCCCTCAGCCCTTTGGATGAGGCTTCAATTTTTCAACTGACTGTTTATTCATATCCTATCACCTACATTTCTGGTGTCAGCAGGGAGACCAACTTAGACTTCTTCTCAAAGTTTCTCCAAGTTAGTTGGGAATGCCTTGTTTCCAGGGAAATACTTGAAGACTTAAAAATCAAGGATGATTGGTCTCCTGAACAGTCAGCCATCCGAGATGAGGAATTAATTCTACTTACTCCAAATTTTGCCTGTGGATCCAGCGAGCACCCTTCCTCCCCTAGCAAGATGCCACACATTACTGAAGGGAAGAGAATCACTACTCTATAGCCGCAAGGCTCTATGAGCTTTGAGCTATGAGCTAGCTGGCTGCAGAGTCCCACCGGAAGCTCCCAGAATGCTTGCATCTTCCCCAGCTGGATTCCTTGGGGGAGTTTGCCACCTCTTCTCCCAACACCACTGGATCTGGCCCTGCCTTTCAATTTACTCATTTCTTCCATGGCAAGATACTACGCAACAATCTCAGACAAAGACCTACTCATGTGAACAAAGAGAAAGTACCTCACCCATTATAACCAATTCTCTCTTAACATGTGGACCCAACAAACTGGGAGATCGCTGCGTAGCTGAAACAATGAAGTTGTTAGTTAACGGAATTAACAGTGTGTTGTCTCCACTGCGATGACAGCGGTAAAACAGGAGACGTGCAGCCGATACAGTCACAACTGAATCGTAATGGATGAGATATTTACAGCAAAGCTGTTCAAACATTGAATAAAATATGGGAAGCGCTAAAGCAGATGTGTTTTTATTCTTCTGAGTTGAAGCTTGTAAGGTAGAAAAAGAGAGTTTGAGTAATAATCGCAGGTTCTGATTCACACACATTAATAAATATTCATACGGCAGCAGCCGCTGAAACTTTCCAAATGCAGAGATAAAGTGAGAAAGTCTGTGTGTGCCTTACGCGGGGCTAAGTTTAGCTTCCCAGGCAGACGTGTCAATATCTCCATTAGGGTCTCATAAAAGCTCCATTTGATTTCCCACCACCTTCTGGGTCTTGCTGGCCTATCTGTCCTTTCCCGCTTTGCTCTTCATTCCTCTAGATTCCAGTACTTTCTGACTCTAATCACCAGGAAGTAGAAAGAGATGTAATGCAGGGGGGAGGTAGAGATGGGAGGAAATGAGTGTCTTTCTCTTGAATTAGGGAAATGAGCTAGTTGTACTTCTTAGTGGGAAACACAATCCCTTGTGCATCCTCGCGGCGGGATTCTCAATTCTGCACAGGCATGCAAAACCTCCTGTGCTCTGTGCTCTTTGTTTTTAACTAGCAGAGCCCCCACCCCCACCCCCACCCCCTCTCAGGACATAAGGGAAGGCTATATACTTTGTCCTGATCTAGAATAATTTAGGGAAGTATAATCTGGGATACGCGACTCTGGACCCAGGTTGGATTTCTCTGCCTTTCAGGGGCAGCTGTCAGGAAACAGGGAAGCTTTGTACAAAACTGGCTTGAGTTTGAAGAGAGGGAGGGAAGAGTACAGAGAGGGAGATAAGTGTGTGTTGCCAGGGCCTGGATTCCTCTGGCTAGGGAGGCACAGCCATCCCGGCAGGCACGGACATGCGTTTAGGTGTGGAGAGCCTTTGATGGATGACCATGTGCACTGCAGCCTGTAGCACAACAGCGCTCTCCGGGGTTGCTATGACGCCCTTTGTTCCTCCTTTCTCTGCTTTTATTGGCGTTTGTATGTACCTTGGCTTGTATGTGGAACCACGGGGCTTTGTGTCGTGTTTTCATTTTCTCTTCTGCTTTATTAATGCCTGTGTCCTTTAGTCTCCTCAGCAACCCCCGCGCCTAGTCCCTGCGCTTGCGTGGAGCCTTTCACTGGGACCCTATTCTTTGCATTCCCTCCGCTGGTTTCCAAAGGAAGCCTCGCTGTTTCCTCCTGTCCCCACCTCTGGCTTTGACCTCATTATCTTTTCCTTTCAGTGAATTCCATCCCCGCAGACTTACAATAAGTGTTTCCTTTCCCTCTGCTGCTGTGTCTTCTCTGAAAGTCTGAATATGATTTGGGCACTTACTTGGGACTCAGAGTTCTAACACTGGGGATATCAAGAATGGTAGCTTCTGATGGGCAGGTCTGAGGATCAATCAGGGAGGGGCAGCCCAAAGCCAGGGGTCCATGGGAGTGTCTAGTGACCTGAGGCCTCTTGGCCAAATGGCAGTCATTCCCTGGAGACCTGGTCCTGGAGTAAGCAGGGTTCCCTGGGCACAGAAGCCCAAACAGCCTGCCCTGGGATTGGGAGCACAGACGAGGTAGAGACAGATCAAGGAGAGTTATAACAATGGTGTGTTTAAAGTGTTTAAATGTATGCTGCTCACTACTATAAACCCAGTACTCTTGAGGTAGGAGGGTAGCCTGGGGTACATAATGAGTTCCAGAGTGAGACCAAGACTCAAAAATCCCAAGTCAAACCAACCAAAGGGGGGAAAACTGTTCACCTCGCATACAAATCCAAAGGAAATACACACACTTATCAACCATATTTTATTCATACTCATAACTGATAGATAATCTGGCAAAAACAGGATGTGAAGAAAATTCAGCCTCATGTGACATCCCAGACATTCCCAGCACAGGTGTGTCAAAGCTGGCAGCACTGGTTCTGTTGACAAGAGCTTGTTTGGTTGGTTCACCAACTAGATGAAGCTTTCTTTGCTCTCTGAACAATTAACAATTTTTTTTTTCTTAAAGGAGGGTGGGGATGGTATTAAGAATTTTAGAAGGGACACACACACACACATACACACACTCACACACATACACACTCACACACATACATACACACATACACACACTCATATACACACATACATACACATACTCACACACATACACACACTCATATATACACACTCATATATACACACACATACATACACACACTCACACACACATACATACACACACATACACACACTCACACACATACATACACACACACACATATATACACACACATACATACACATACTCACACACACATACACACACTCATATATTCACACACATACATACACACTCACACACACATACATACACACACATACACATACACTCACACACATACACACACAAACACACACACATACATACATACACATTCAAACACACATACATACTTACACATACACACATACATGCACACACTCACATACACATACATACACACACAAGCACACACTATCTGCAGAGAAGTTAATTATTAATATGAAATCTACCTGTGGGAAAGAATATCTGGAGAATGAGTCTTGCCTCTCCCTCTGATTTCTTTCCCCTCTTTGGATGGCCTAAATGTTAGCTTGACTGCACCGAGCAGCCTGCAACACTTAGCCCAGGTAAGAAGCGAGTACTTGCCAGTGCCTGTATTTCTGTCTATATTAAGACTAGGCTGGCTCCAGAGCACAGCCAAATACGTTCTACTGCAGAATGAAGCTGCTCCATGTGCCAATGATAAACTTCCTCCGAAAATACAAGAACTGCCAAAAGTGAGCCAGGTAGGGTAAGTGAAAAAAAAAAGTTACAGTATGGCTGTGTGAGCAACCACACACACTTCGATGTTTGCTGAGGTATTATTATTATTGTTGTTATTATTATTTATTATTATTATTCACGGGGCAACAAATATTTGTACAGAGGGGTGACCAATACTCAAGGCAATTAGTGCTTAAATAGAGGCTCGCTCATATAATTAAAGCACATGTGAGAAACATTGAGTAAATAAATGACTCTCTCTTTAGGGCAGACTGGGTTGTAATTTTATTCCAGCTAAAGTCTTCCTTGCTACATACTCCTGTGACCTCATTCTTGTGAGGAGAGTCTTTCCTTATGAATGAGATTTAGTTTGGAAAAATGAAGCATCTGTCTGAGCAGATGACTTTCTCCTGATAGCGCAGAAGGCCCAAATTCCATCTATGTAGCAGCTTCTAACCCTAGCGCCCAGAAATCAGTCAGTTCCCCCCACCCCTCTTTCTGTCTCTCATGTGCGTGGGCCACAGAACAACCTGAGGCATCTTACGTAGGCACTGTCCTTGTCTGGTTTTGAGACAAGGTCTCTCACTGGCCTGGAGCTCAGCAAGCAGGCTGGGCTTGCTGGCCAGTGACCTGCAGGGATCTGTTTGTCTCTGCCTCCCCAGTGCTGGGATTGCAAGCGCCCAGCACCTTGCTCAGCCTTTCTTTTAAAATGAGGACTTTGGGGATTCAACTCAGGTCACTATGCTTGTGAGTCAAACATTTTTTTATTCCACTGAGATATCTCCCCAACCCTAAGGATTCATTTCTTATCATCGATAAACAGCTTCTGAGCTCTGGGCCAAATGTACCATCACTAAACACATTTTCTAACAGCTATATCAAAGACTTAACTGAACCCCTGAATCAGCTCCAAAGCACTATGGGGACATTTGCACAGCAGGTGCAGCAGAGAGGTGGGTGTGGGGGTGTGTGCTCCCCGGCAGGCCGAGGTGATGCAGATGTTCTGACTCAATTGGATTTTTCTGACCTGGCTTGTCTGCAGCTCTTGTTAGTATGCAAACGTTCACCACTCAAAACTGGGCCCGTGGCTCTCACAACGAAGGCAGCAACCTGACCAATCAGCTTCAAGTCTACAAGTTGCCAGGGAAACCAATACATAGTCACAAAAGCAGAATGATCACAGTGGGGAAAATATAAAATGCGGCTTTTTCATAGTCAGAGGGAGAAAGGGATAGCATAGGCTGGCCGTATGTAGCAGAGAATGATGGTGGATTCAGGGCAGCGTGCGACATGGGTGTGCGTGTGTGGCAACGGACAAGAAGAAGAACGGGCCTGTGTGTGTGTGAAAGAAAAGAACTAGCATTCGTTATGTAACTGCAAAATGGTCAAACAACAAGAGAAAGAGATAATAAAAACACATTTGTATGCCTCAGCCCAGAGTGAACTCAGGATTGTTGGGAGATGGCGGACGACTGTCTGTGGCAGAAAGACTAGCCGTCTCAGGGGGTTTGAATATGCTTTCCCAGTAGCTCCGGACCTGTAGAATGCCACCATGCCCACTTAGCCAGTCAATGTCCCCACCTTTCCAAGCATGTAGATGCTACGGCTTCCAGTTACCAAACTGCCACTTGCTCTCAGACAGTACCCACCATCTGCGGGCTCCCTGCCCCACCCACTTCCCACTGCAGGGCAAGTGGTGACCGTTGCCCTCCTTGGCTGAGCAGGCGCCGTCCCATCGGAGCACTGAACTCCTTGTCCTATAATCCACCCTCGTGGATTCTCTAGTCCACTCTTTGAGTGTGCCAGCTTTATACACTCTCGTATTTGTTCACCAGGGCTGGGATATCAACGCTCCTTGCTAGTTCGGCTGAAGTGACAGAGCTGTGTCCTCTCACCCACCTGGAAGCCAGGTCCAAAATCGAGATATCTCAGTGTGGTCTTCCCTCCAAGGCTATCTGGGTGTCTGATCCATGTCCTTCTGAATGCTCCTGGTACTCAAGGGAGCCTCCAGTTGTTCCTTGGCTTGAGGACTTGTCATTGTGGTCTTGCTTTGGTTGTCACCCAGAGGCCTCCTTGTGTCTCTCTGAGTCCTTTTTCCTATTATCAGGAAATAATAATGCCTTTGGATCAGGGAGCACTATAAGGGAGTAGGACGTCTTTTTAGAGCGAACCACAAAGTTCTGTTTCTAAATACCCTGCTTGTGTTCATGCTTTTGTTCAGGCTGTGTTCACCGGTCCTCACAGGCAGAACTCCCATGGACCTCTGCAGGGGTTAGGGGGGTCGCAATGCAGCCATCCTTTTTGCTGTACTGTGGTTCATGAGTTTAGATTTCTGGGCATGGGTAAATTGAGGAAGACCATGGAGAGCTGTGGGGCTGGAGGAGCATAGCCTTGGTTGTCTTGGGCCACACTCAGTGCCATTCAGTCACAGAGCTTAGAGCTCCATCTTTTCCCAGCAACACCTATGCCAAGTTGCAGGTAAAAATGTAATGTAGGGAGGGGCCGATGGCTCAGTGGGTAAAGTGCTGGATGCTCAGTTGTAAGGACCCAAGATTGATGCCCAGAACCAACAGAAAAAGTCAGGCACAGTGGCATGAGCCCAGTGGGTTGCTGTGGCGAGACGGAAGGAGGAGAGCAGAGAATACGCAGATGCTCATGACACACAGCCTCCAGACCTCGTCTCAAACAAGGTACAGAGACGAGGACCAGCCCTGAGCTTCTCCTCTGAGCAGTACACACACATACCAGGGCACACAGACATCTGCATTTACACACATGTCTATAGACACAAATAATGGAAGTTTAACACAGTTGAATTTCTAACTTTTAGTATAAGAGTCACTTTAGGGCTTGGTGGTTAACAGTACTGGCTTCTCTTGCAGGGGACCCAGGTTGAGTTTTCAGCACCCACATAGCTGCTCATAACCCCTTGTAACTCCACTTCCAGGGTATCTGATGCCCTCTTCTGGCCTCCACAGGCACCTGCACACACGGTACACATGCAGACAAGCAAACACACACACACACACACCAACACATAAATAAAAAACAGCAACACATAAATAAAAATAAAAGGTTTTTAAAAAAAGGATTAGCTTAAGTAGATTTAATTTTTTTCTGCTTGTTTTCTACTTTGGAAGGCACAGCTATAGAAAAAGACCAGAGAACATGCCCTTGTCCCCCACCCATTTAAGATGACAACGTTTCTGGATAGAACACTCCCCCCACAGCCTCCCAGGTCTGCAGCAGCGCTGTGTTCTCCGGGAAGGAACCCAGCACACAAGGCTGACTAGAAGAAAGCTAACGCCCAAGAGGCTCATGAGAGCTCACAGATCTGAGAGGAGGGGGAGCTGCTCTTTCTAACCGCCTGCCTGTGTGCTTGGCGTGGAGGCTCCGCTCTTCAGTCAACCTCACCCATCTCCCCCTCTCTGCTAGAATGGCTGGGGCCTCTTCTGTCACAGCCTCTGTGCTCTGAGGAATCTATAATGTGTGACAAGCCATCTTGTCAACACAGCTGGCTCTAGAGATGATCTTGTTGCCTGAGGCCACTGGTATTTGTTCTTGAGCAGATGCACTGGGACCCAGCATTACTGCTCCCAGAATCCATGTTAGGCACAGAAGCCACATGGAGTCTCTCAACTGTGCTGTGAGTTCATCCCAGACGTACAGCCATGCTGGATAAATAAGACACATACGGGGAGCATTCAGATACGTCTAGCATTGCTGATGGTCATTCTAATAGCACCATGTGCTTGGGAACTCGGTGCTTGTTCCTTCCCGGGTACTGTACTTGGTAGTCACGTGAATTTCACAGTCATTCTTTCTTACAGTCTGAGATAAGTTCTATGTGTCTGAGTTTAGAGCAAGAAAGAGCTTATCGGTGCAGAGAAAGCAAACACATTGTATAACAGGTGTCACTGTCAGGGGAGAACCCCCACAGTCTAACTCTAAGAGTACAAGGTTAATCAGTGATGTCTGATTTGTAATCTATCAGTGGTCATGTAGGTCATTGGTTTGGGACTGTCCTACCCCAATGACTCATATCAAGCGTTGCCAGGTACTGGAGACAGTATTTTATAAAGTGACTTTGGTGACCCTCACCCTCATTTAATCCCTTTCCTCCTTGGTTATGGGAGGAATCTGCTACCACCATGAGATATGGCCCTATGAATGAAGGACCTCGCAGTTGTGATTATAACAAATAGCTGGAAAGATTCTTGGAACTGAGTGAGCCAGACATGATCAGGTGACTCCTTAAGAGAAACAGGGCCATTTCTGAAGAGCGTTCCAAAGAATACAAGGGGCAATCTCCTTGTAGTTGTAGAGTTGACAGGGTCACATAGCAAGGGATGTGGGTTGTGACACAAGCCGTGAGAGGCATCGGATGGACAGAGACCAGTAGGAAAAAGGGTCTCAGTCCTTCAATGCCAGGGGCCGACTTCCTTCCTTTGGAAGGAGCTTGGAGACATATCTATCATTGGTTTTTGGATGTAAACACTGTTCATGTAAATCTTGCCTTCAGCCCAATAAGATCCCAAGGAGAGGATTTCAGGGAAAGAGGCCGTGCCTGGATTCCAGACCTGTGAGCTTACTGGGCTCTGTGCCAGGATGCTGAATTACAGGCTATCTGAAAAATAAGAACTAGAAAATGGACATATTCTCAAATGTGCCCACACTATCCTATCGACTCACCCAAGTGCCATGAAAAGCTTTCTGTATTTTTAAAACGTCATCTCCTAGGCCTGGACGATGGCTCGGTCCGTACACTGCTGCCTTATAAACATGGGGAAGCGAGTCAACCCCCCAGAACCAAACCACATAAAACAGCAAAGAATTGTGTGTGTGTTTGTCATCCTGGAGAGGGAGGACAGAGGAGACAGATCTCTGGGCTTCACTGGCCAGCCAGTCCACCTAGTGAGTGTGGTGCCAGTGAGAGCATCTGTCTGAAGAGTGTGGGTAGGAACCTGAAAAGTAACAGCGACCCCTATAGGCTTGGAGAAAGTTCTCCACTGGATGAGTCCTTGAGGCTGGGCCTCCTTCCCACAATCTGGTCCTACCCAATCCCAGGCTTAGGGATTCTCTTTTCTCTCACATAGGCTCATATGAAAGGGAGCCTAGCGGCCATAAATGGAGCTTTCTGAAACCATGAACCAAAACAAGTCTTCCCTCCTTGAAATACAGTTTGTCTCAGGTATTTGTCTCAGAATGAAAATTCTTTTGCACACAGCTCTCCTCACTTCTGATTCTCAAGATTACCTGCTCCCGTCTGACAAAGGATATTAACAGACCGTTTGAATGATACAGTGCTTTCGGCAAACTTCCTCAGGGTGACGCTGACTATAGAGTGCTTTGCTGTGGTCTTTTGTGGGATCCCCTGAGAATTATGAATGGGTGCCTAACTTCTGGCTGCATCCTGCTCTTTAGCAAAGCTCTCGCCTTTGGTCCTCTTTTTAAGTTTCTCAGAGTCACTTTTGTTTGGTACAGTGCAACAGTTCGCATCTTGATTGGTCATGACTGACCCCCTTGGGATCGTAAGACTCTCTCACAGGGGTGGCCTAACACCATTGAAAACACAGATGTTTACATTGCGATTTATAACAGCAGCAAGCTTACAGTTATGAAGAAGCAACAGAAATAATTTTATAGTTGAGGGATAAATGTATTAAAGAGTCGCAGCGTTAGGAAGGTTGAGAACCCCAGTCTAGTGGACAAAAGTGACAGGCAAGGGGTTCTTTATTGGGAGAGGCATGCTGGGAGGCCTTCCCGTCAGGATATCTCACTCAGAATTATTTTATTTTGAAGCAAGCTCAGGTCCAAACTCAAAACAGGCTCTGATGTGGCAACGGAGCATATTTTAAAGATTGTTCATGTCTCTTGTGAAACTAAATTTCCCCCTGAATTCCATTTTCTTGTAGATTATTTTTTGAGACCTTCTGGAAAGGGAAGTTACGCTCTGTTCTGATAGGGAGTGATTCTATTTTGCATACTGACATGCATTTTAACAAGGAAAAGGTCATGGACTGGGTTGGTTCGGCTTGTTGGCGTGACAGCCGACATTTACCTGAGCGTTCTCGATACACTGCGGTTTAAAATAATTTAGTGAAATAATTGTCATGATTGATTTTATATTTCCTTTTTGGACCCAGAGTTCACCTTTGTTCCTCTTGGGGTGGGTAACTTCCAGGAGCAGAAATTTTCCTTTGATGGGAATCCACTTCTGAAGTTCTAGATGGATGGCAAACTTTGATTAAAATCACGAACTCTTTTATGATCTCTTAGCAAAAGCTGGTGAACTCAATTGCTGCTGACATATTCCTTGACCAACATCTGTTCTTCGAGTGACATTAGTACAGCAGAAAATAAGCAGCTGAGATATTTTCAGCATAATATTCTCCCTTGTAAATTCCACATCTCAGAGAAGATGTTGGACATTTAAACACATTGCTATCACATAGTGGCCATGTAGTTCTGCTGGCCAACAGGATGACCAGACTTTTGACAATGGAGAACAGTGAAGTGGTTAATTTTAATTGTTGACTTTACACAACCCAGAATCATCTGGGAAAAGAGTCTCAATGAGGGTCTGTCTGCACTAGATTGGCCCGTGGGCATGTCTGTAGGACATTGTCTTCATTAAGTGATGTAGGGAGACCCAGCCCACCGTGGGCAGCACCATTCCCTAGGTAAAGCATCCTGAACTGTGTAAGAATAAAGAAATTGAGCCAAGCATAAGCATCAGCATTTATGCATTAACTGTGTCTGCTCTTGACTGGGAGTGTGATGAACTGTTCAAAGGTTCTTTCCTGATTCCCTGCAAAGATGGACTATAACCTGGAGTTGTAAGCTGAAATAAAACCCTCCCTCCCCTAAAGTTGTTTTGTTGTTTTGGTGGTGGTTTGTTTTCTGCTTTTGTCCACTTTATCATAGAAACATAAACGAAACTCGAATAACCCAGGTGTGTCTTTGAAGAGTTGGTATAATGAAAGAAAGGAAAGGATGTGACAACATCTGAAGTTCCTGATTCCACCTTAGAGAGCACTTTACAATGAACACAGCCATGGTCTCCTAAGGATAGACCTGGCCAAACTCTAACCCTGTGAAATGCCCCCTTAGCATGGAATGCAATACTGTAAGTATGAAGGTCTTGAGTGGAGCAGATTATCTGGGTGGGCCAATGCAATCAGAAGGAGGAAGAGAGAGACAGAGGCAGAGGCAGAGGCAGAGGCAGAGGCAGAGGCAGAGAGACAGAGAGAGGTGGGGGGGCAAGAAGACAAGGAATCATGGAATGAAAGCAGAGGTGATATGTTTTGAGAGTTGGGTGATAGGCTAAGAGTCCAGAAATACAGGATGTCGTAGAAATGAATCAATGAATGATAAGCAATGAATGGAAAAGACACTAATATATCCTAGAGCTTCCAAGAGAAACACAATCTTTACAGATTCATTCATTTTTATTTATATGTATAGGTATATGTGCATGTGGCTGTGAGGGCCCACAAAAGCCAGAAAGGGTTATCAGATTCCTCAGAGCTGGAATTCTCGGTGGTTGCAACCCTTCCTACCTGGGTGCTGGGAACTAAATTCAGACCCTCTGAAAAGAGGCAAATGATCTGTGCAACTGAGCCAGAGCTCCAGCCCTGAGAAAGATGTTATTGACAAGTGTGAGTACACGTTTGCCTGGGTGCAGGTGAACGTTCAGGTGTATGGAGAGTCCAAATTACAATCGCAGGTATCTTCTTCAATCGCTCTCCATCTTGGTTTTTGAGATGGGGTCTGTCATTGACCAGAAGCTTTCCCAGTAGGCTAGGCTGACTGGTAAGGTGACTCCAGGGGTCCTGCTGTCTCTGAGTTTTCAGGCTTGGGCCACCATGTCTGGCTTTCTTCACGTAGCATCTGGAGCTTGAACTCTGGTCCTTATGCTTGCATGGCAACCTCTCCAGATTGAGTGCTTACCCTGCCCTGGTTAACAACTTTCCCTCAGCACTGGAAGACTTATTCTGGATTGTGACCTCTGGGACCATGGAGTGACTGAGATGTGCTGCTTTAAGGCTCTGAGAAAGTGATCATTGGTTACAGCAGCAAGAGGCAGCTAATGACAAAGCTATCCAGAGGGTGTGGTCCCAAGCTGGATAGTGGAGCAGAGACATGGCAGCATGCTTCCCTGCTCATAGTCTGGCCTCTGTTATCTTTGCACTGAGCTTGTTACTTCTTAGCTTAGCCCATGCTGGAGAGAAATAGATTTAATTTTTATATAAACACTCCTCTTTGAGGTTTTGGTGCTACACATGGTGGTTCCGAGTTTTCTTGGATTTTGTTATTTGCTGATATGGTTTTCAATAATATCAGGGCCAGACCGAGGAGAGATGTCTCTGTTTTGATTGACACCTCACAAGCCCCTCCTTCATCTAACACTCACACACCAAACCAGCGTTTTCCCTAGGGGCAGTCATCCCAAGTCTGAGACCAGAGAGCAAGGAGCAGTTTCCACACTGCACAGCTCACTAGAACCATTCAAACTCATCAGTCCTCGGTGGGACCCTGCACTTCTTTGCCTTCCTTGTGGAAACCAAGAGGCTGAGGTCCATGTGTCCCCTTGCTCACTTCAGCATCCCAGATAGCCGGGTGCTGCTCCTTCCAGCTCTGCAGGACGCATCTCTGGTTTCCTGCAGTGGAGGGTCAGTCAGAGACCTTATAAATAAAGGCCCAGCATAAGTCAACCACTGGCCCATACTCTTAAGTTATGGAGGATGGTAAACAACAGCAACAGCAACAACAGCAGCAGCAATAACAGTCTAGTAAACCAGAGCGTAACTTCAGAGCTTGAGAATCATTTGAAGAAGATAAACGGGATGATGCGATCATGGTCCCCACCATAGACGTGGGGTACAGATGTTGCTTTCTTATGGTTGGTGATGTTTAGCTCCAACCTGAATGTTGAAGGGTAAAGAGTGGGGCCTGCCCAAGTATTTAGGGCATAATGCATAGGTGTGTGTGCAAAGGTTGAGAAGCTAGAAGAAGTAGAAGGCCAGGTGGTTGGACAACGAGGAGGCTGTGAGAGAGACAGAGAAGGTCAGATGGATCCAGACTAAGGTAAGGACTCTAGCTTTGTATTTAGGCACCGTGGGAAGCCACTGGAGGCTTGTGAGCGGACGCCATTGGCTCTAATGTATAAGCTAAAGTGATCACGTTGAATAGTGCTATCTTAAGCACAGGGAAAGTGGGCCTGCCATATGGCATGGTCCAATTCTGTCATGCCAACATTCAAGGGTCCCTCCTGGGGTCTTAAAGATTATATTATAGCTGACTACTAATGTGCACAAGAGTTATGATCTGGGACAGCAGAGCCACGCTGCTTGTCTGTCTCTGTGTGGTCTCTGCATCAGAGAGGCTCTTTCTATGAAGTTGATAAATATAAGTACTTGGAAGTATTTTATGGATCAATGAAATAGCAATGAAGTAGGAGATGCTTTAAGTTTATTTATAAAGCTGGGTCATCTAGAGGTCAGACACCATTACAGCAAATGCAACTGTAATGAATATCTTTGATAAATTTGGTTTTTAAGCCCTAACCCACATCTTACTGATTTCACATATTATGAGCTATAGACCCACAATTTCTCAAATGCAACTCTGGGGTGTCAGGCGGGGTGGGGGTGGGGAGCAACAAAACCAAAGCACCTTGTAACCAAATGGTATATTTTCAGATTTTTGCCATTAGTGTGATGGCCAAAATTAAACTAAGCTGATAAACACGCACATAGAGAAGTATGAATCAAGGCACATGTATTTATCTTTATCTATCCCCCTGAATAGAAGTGGTCACATGTCCCTGAATAAATATTGGGTTTGATGACACAGATCTACAGCAGCCTCTTTGGGATGATTGTTTAATGTATAGGAACCAAATTACCTAAGGTCTGAGGAAGATTTGAATTCGGTAATACACTTGAGTAACAGGATTTTAAATGGGAGACCATCAACTGCTGTACCTGAGAACGGGTGACACTGGTACAGTTAGACCCAAATGATGCATGTGCATGCAACCCCCAAGCTGTTAGGCTCAGGGGACATCATGGAAGAGTGGGTAGGAGGGTTGTGAGGACCCTAGGCCTAGGATGCCTGCAGGGAGATGATGTCATCTAATTGTGTCAGGAGAGTTGCATCCAGGAGGTCTCAACCAACAATAAGGTCACCTAAGCAAGACTTGAACAATGGCAACAGCAGCTGACATGTCAGATAGATGGGGAGGGGGAAGGAGATCTTGCAAGGCTATATCCCACTGTAGATGGTTGTGAGCCACCATGTGGTTGCTGGGAATCGAACTCCGGAACTCTGGAAGAGCAGTCAGTGCTTTTAACCGCTGAGTCATCTCTCCAGCTCCAGGTCCTATTCCTAGATGAAGAGCTACAGGTAATTAATAGATGCTGAGGGAGGAAGGACCAGTGTTTTCTAAGAATGAGTCTCTTCGAAAGTTATTTAATCCCAAGTGGCCAGCCTTAAACACTTGAACATGCATGCGTGCGCACACACACGTGCACGTACACACACACACACACACACACACACACATTCACAAACACACCACATACACATACACACACACACACACACACACACACACATGCATTCACACAGACACACACTACAAACACCCACATACACACAGGCATACACAAGGACACACACGAGCAATGCTAAATGACTCAGCAGGTTATATTTTTACACACACACACACACACACACACACACACACACACCCGACACTAATAGTTTAAGGTGAGGTCACGAGGAATGGGAGGAACACAGGAGGAGTTGGGGATGAGAAGGAGGGGACAGCAATGATGTAAAGAGAGCTTGTGCATGAAATTCTCAAAAAAAGTCTTAAAAGGTAAAAAGAGTGAGTTGCTGTAACCATACATAATTATTTATGTAAAATACATAAAATGCGCTCTTGAGTTGCAGTGGACATTAGAAAGAAGGCAGACATTTACAGAATACCCAAAAATTGAAAAGAAAAACCACTAGGAACATATGATTCTTTCTGCTTTACCCTGGTAATTTTAGCAGTGCAAGGAATACACTTTATAATCTATTTGGTCGGAGACTGGGATGGGCTAGTCTCTAGCCTCACGCCTATAATGGAGCCTGGCAGGCAGTAGGTCCTGGTGTGGATCTGTAAGTACTGAATCACTCCAGGAGAGTATGAACCGGATGCTGGGACCCACCCAAGTGCTGGGTGGGCGGAGTGGCTCTCAGCTCTCCGCGCCTCCCCAGAGCTCTTTCTTGTTTCCCCTCCTATCTTGATGACTTGCTGAAACAGACAGTCAGAGAAGTCCTCTCTAGATAATCAAAGGCTCTGGGAGAGGAAGGATGGAGAGGAGTGTAAAGAGTTTTTGTTTCAGTTGGATAAAGCTTTAGCAATCTGTGTAAACAGCCAAGAGCCTTGTTTCTCGATAAAAGACTCTCTAATCATTTCTAATCCAAGAGCATCGTTGGCACTGAGAGATTGTAAAGGCAAAATATTCACTTTGAAAAATGAAACCTATTCAATTCAGGGCATTGTAATTTCCCATTGTGAGGCTGTGGTACCGGCGATTAAATTCTATTGTGTGTCTGCAGCCCTCGTTAGCGGCGATGTTTGCTATTATTAACTGATATTCTAAGAACATCCGCAAGCTCTCCACGGTGAAGAGCTGCTTGGCTCCTGAGAGATAATTTGCATACGTCTTGAGTTTGCCCTTCATGGTCTTTTCTTCCTCATTCTCTGTGCTATACGTATCTGGGATCCCATCTCATAGGGTCTGCCTCATTCGTGGTGTATCCCTGAGCATGCTCAGTTGTCTGGCCGTGTCGTTCACATTTGGATAACCCTGAAAACTTATGCATGACTCTGCTATCTGTTCCCTGTGTGGTAGGAAAAATTCTTTCTGAAAAGAAGTGCCTTAGGTGGTGTTTCCAGCAGCAGAGCCCAAGTGGAGGATTTGTGTCAAAACACAGGTCCACAGGTCCGATGGGGCCTGCATGTGAAACCTGTGGGTATGGAAGTGTTCACACCCAGAGGTTTTGAGTTTTGCTTCCAGATTTTGGAATGTTTATAGAGGTTTTACTAGTTAAGCATTCCTAATACAAAAAATCCAGCACCTTTGGAATTTTGAAATGTTCATCTTCTATTGACATCTCTGTGTATGTATGTGTTTATGTCTGTGTATATATGTCTGTGTGTGTATATATGTATATGTGCATATATGCATGTGTGTATATGTATGTGTGTATTTGTGTGTATGTGTGTATGTATGTATATATATGTGTGTGTGTATATATATGTATGTATGTGTACATATATATGTATGTGTATGTATGTTTGTGTATGTGTGTGTGTTTGTATTTGTGTATGTATGCACGTGTATACATCTGTGTATGTGTGTGTATGTATGTATATGTATGTGTGTATGCTATACAGTTTGTCCACAGCTTAGGGATGCTCAGGCATGTCACAAATACTAACATAACAGTGAGGCCAACGAAGTCACATGCAAAAACTACAGACTTGAAACCTTCCAGTGTCAAAGTCCTCAATGTCAAAGAACAAGAGTGACCTAGAAAGGGCAGGGATGGAAGAGGAGACAGAGCAGCCACCTATGAGAGAGGCCCAGGGATGGAAGAGGGGACAGAGCGGCTGCCTATGAGAGAGGCCCAGGCTTTAAGTCAGCAAGCTGTGGCACCTCACAGAAGCAGTGTAAGGACAGGGATTAGGCGAATTCTGCTCTACAATAGTAATTATGGCCTACTAGGTAGAGAATACAAAAGCAGGCAATGAAGCAAGCGGTAACTGTCCTGAGTCATGAGAGATAGGAAGATTCAGTGGAGGATGCAGGATGAAGTTTGAAGTTCAGATTACCAGGGCAGTGGAAAGTGGCTGTGGGAGAAAGGGAAAGAGAAATGAATGGTGATTCCTGAGGTTGGACTTGAGTGAGCCAGGGGTTATGGGTGTGTGTGTGTGTGGCTGGGATAAGGAGGCCCTTGATCAACACAGGGATTCAGACAGGAGGGAGTGGGAACAGGAGGGAGTGGGGTAGCTTGCTGGGCTAGAGGAGCACACATTTCTAATGGGCAGTAACCTCTATCACCGGCAGCCCACTGTCAAACCGCTATTTCCTCTCTATCACCAACGCTATCCATACCACGGAGCTGAGGTCATGTGATTCCAGCCTAATGCTGGTCATTGGTTAACAGCACTGTTTACATGTGTACTCACATGCTTTCCTCTAGGGAAAATAACTTCTGATCCTTATCAGCTGAGCCCTCCGTGAAGGACCCGTTTGGGGCCTGTACATCAGGAAACAGATGCCTACACTCAGTTCCGGAAGCAGAAGTGCCTTACATCTGGCATCCATCAGAGAAAGGTAATCTTCCCTGTGCATAGGAGAGCTGAAGAAAAATACAAATGTCTGAATGTTCCGTGTCACGTGGGAGAAAGAGTTAGAATGTCGCCACGGTGAGAGGAAATCAATGGGACGACTTTGGAGACCCTTTTCAATCTGCCGTTGACATTGTTTTCTCGTAGTAATTTTCTCACGATGTTAACACTATTGAGTTTGCCTATTGATTCTATTATTTTTGACCTTGCATGAGTGTGGTCTAATCTTACATGCCATAAAATTTCCTTTCACAGCTAAAATTATTGTATGGCTCTGGAGGAAACTTCCAATCAGGTCGGGCACCCCCCTTAGGATTCTGATGGGCGTATAAATGGCCATAATGAGCTGTGTTGACTTCCAATATGCTTTTGAGTTGTTTACAATTTATTAAATGCTCCAAGTGAGGTCATCACACAAACGATCAACCGTATTGATGGAAACACTCAAAACCCGATGGATTGAAGGCCACTGACAAGCCAACCATATTGGCCAACTTGAATTCCAGTCAATAGCATAAATATATATTTGGCTCCCAAATCGAAGCCAACTTCACATTCACATCCGTTATTCTGAAAACCCTGTTAAATAAATATCTCCAAAGGGTCCCACTGGAAAACACACTCTATTTACCCCGTTAACTCCCACAGTTAGACCTTTCCTGGAAAGTCAATAGTCCAAGCTGAAAGAGTTCAGAAAGATGGGAGGTATTTGATGAGAGCCCAAAAGCTCTTGAATATTTTTCTTCAGAGAAGAATAGATTTATTGTTAGCTTTCAGAGGGGGGGATTTGGCAGCTATCCCCTCCAAGAGCTTAGGGAGTATAGTCACAACACACCATCAGAGAAGCTACTCCTCCATCCTCCCTCCACCCCTCCAATGCATCTCTGTAGGAGGTCAAACCACCTGGACAGCACACTTCCCATCCGGTCTCTGAAGCAGCCTTTGCTCAGTCTGTAGGCAAAGGCATTTTGGGATTTACTGGCATCTTGCTAATGGGTTTGCCCACAAACACTTAGGAAAGCATTGCTAGAAGAGTTAATTTGCCTCTTAATGATTTAATTATATGCTACCGCTTTGCTGTGGAGGAATAACAATGCTCCTCTCTTCCCTGCTGCTGGAGGCTGCTGATTTGGGAGACTTTTGGAAAAGCACACCATTGGCTTTTCTCAGAAAGAGCAGAAATGAGTCACTGAGGAGGGGGGGGCATTTTCTTAGCCCCTAATAGCTGTTCCCACTCAGGGAGTTCCGACAGGCCAACACTGATGGGCATGACAAATGTGCTATGATTGACCCCACCGAGTGATTCTGGTCTTCCATTTCACGTCAGGTTCAGTGGGGTCAGCCAGTAGTATGATGTGCAGAGATCTAAAGTGCATGTGGGACTGGGGAGGTGAGCCAATGGGTGAAGGGCTTCCTGTAGGAGAATGAGCTTGAGGACCTGGGTTTGGATCTCTAGCAGCATTCCAAGGCTGGGCATGTCAGTGTGTGCACTGAAAAGGAGAGACAGAGGAGGGCTGGGACTTGCTGTCCCACCAGATTCCTGAATAGGTGAGCTCTAGGCTCAGTAAGAGGCCATGACTCAAAGCATGAAGGAGGACAACAGCAGAGGGAGCCACTTGGGTTTGCCCTGTAGTATCTACTTGTACATGTGCACACATACACATGTATCTACAAGCATACAGGAACACATACAAGCATGTATACACATGTGTGCACACACAATAATCAAATGGACAGGTTAGAAGTCCATTGGGTGCCTGTGAAGAATCAATGTCAACTTTTCACCATCAAAGCCCTCTTTCTTTCTTTGTTTCTTGGTTTCTTTGCTTGTTTTTCTCTCTCTCTCTCTCTCTCTCCCTCTCTCTCTCTCTCTCTTTCATTCTCTTCATCCTTTTCCTCTTCCTCCTCCTTCTTCTGACTGAGTCTCAGTCTACCTGTTTTTTTTTTATTGGATATTTTCTTTAATTATATTTCAAATGTTATTCCCTTTCCTAGTTTTCCCTCCAGCCCCCCCATTCCCTCCCCTCCCCCTGCTTCTATGAGTGTGCTCACCCACCCACCCACTCCTGCCTCCCTGCCCTGGCATTACTCTACACTGGGGCTTCAAGCTTTCCCAGAACCACAACAGCCTCTCTCCTCCCATTGATGCTGGACAAGGTCATCCTCTGCTACATATGCAGATAGAGTCATGGGACCCTCCATGTGTACTCTTTGGTTGGTGGTTTAGTCCCTGGGAGCTCTGGGGGGGTCTGGTTGGTTGATATTTTTATTCTTCCTGTGAGGTTGCAAACCCCTTCAGCTCCTTCAGTCCTTTCTCTAGCTCCTCCAATGGAGACCCTGTGCTCAGACCAATGGTTGGCTGCAAGCATCTACTTCCATATGTCATTCTATTGCAGAGCCTCTTAGGAGACAGGCTCCTGTCAGCAAGTACATCTTGGCACCCACAATAGTGTCTGCGCTTGGTGACTGTATAGGGTTGGATCCCCAGGTGGAGTAGTCTCTGGATGGGCTTTCCTTCAGTCTCTGCTCCACACTTTGTCTCCTTATTTGCTCCCATGAGTATTTTGTTCCTCCTTCTTAGAAGGACTGAAGCACCCACAATTTGGTCTTCCTTCTTCTTGAGCTTCATGTGGTCTGTGAGTTGTATCTTGGGTATTGTGAGCTTTTGGGCTAATATCCACCTATCAGTGGATACCATGTGTGTGATTGAGTTACTTCACTCAGGATGTTATTTTCTAATTCCATCCATTTCCTAAGAATTTCATGAATTCATTGTTTTTAATTGCTGAGTAGCACTCCATTGTGTAAATGTACCACATTTTCTGTATCCATTCCTCTGTTGAAGGACATCTGGGTTCTTTCCAGATTCTGGCTATTATAAATAAGGCTTCTATGAACATAGTGGAGCATGTGTCCTTGTTATATGTTGGAGCATCTTTTGGGTGTATGCTCAGGAGTGGTAGATCTGGGTCCTCAGGTGGTACTGTGTCCAATTTTCTGAAGTATGCTAGGCTGATTTCCAGAATGGTTGTACCAGCTTTCAATCCCACCAACAATGGAGGAGTGTTCCTCTTTCTCCATATCCTTGCCAGCATCTGCTGTCACCTGAGTTTTTGATCTTAGCCATTCTGAGGTTGAATCTCAGGGCTGTTTTGATTTGCATTTCCCTGATGCATTCGATGTTCCTCGGTTGAGAATTCTTTGTTTAGCTCTGTACCCCATTTTTAAAATAGGGTTATTTTATTCTCTGGAGCCTAACTTCTTGAGTTCTTTGTATATATTGGATATTAGCCCTCTATCAGATGTAGGGTTGGTAAAGATCTTTTCCCAATTTGTTGTTTTCCATTTTGTCCTATTGACAGTGTCCTTTGTCTTACAGAAGCCTTTTGATTTTACGAGGTCCCATTTGTTGATTCTTGATCTCAGAGCATAAGTCATTGGTCAGGAAAATTTCCCCTGTGCCCATGTGCTCGAGGCGCTTCCCCATTTTCTCTTCTATTAGTTTCAGTGTATCTGGTTTTATGTGAAAGTCCTTGATCCACTTGGACTTGTGCTTTGTACAAGGAGATAAGAATGGATCTATATGCATTCTTCTACATGCTGACCACCAGTTGAACTAGTACCATTTGTTGAAAATGCTATCTTTTTCCACTACATGGTTTTAGCTCCTTTGTCAAAGATTAAGTGACCATATGTGTGTGGGTTCATTCCTGGGTTTTCAATTCTATTCCATTGACCTTCCTGCCTGTCTCTGTAACAATGCCATACAGTTTTTATCACTATTGCTCTGTAGTACAGCTTGAGGTTAGGGATGGTGATTCCCCTAGGAATTCTTTTATTGTTAAGAATAGTTTTTGCTTCCCTGAGATTTTGTTATTCCAAATGATTTTTTACAAATTGCTCTTTCTAACTCTATGAAGAATTGAGTTGGAATTTTGATGGGGATTGAATTGAATCTGTAGATTGCTTTCAGCAAGTTGGCCATTTTTACTGTATTAATCTTGCCAATCTCTGAGCATGGGAGATCTTTCCATCTTCTGAGATCTTCTTTGATTTCTTTCTTCAGAGACTTGAAGTTCTTGTCATACAGATCTTTCACTTGCTTGGCTAGAATCACACCAAGGTATTTTATATCTGGCCCCTGGATGGTCTGCTTATGAGTCTCTCAGAAGACTAGGGTTTGATCTCTGGAAGCAGATCCTGCAGCACTATGTGGGGAGGTTTATGTTCTTTTGTGGATCACGTCTAACAACGGGGAAGTAGAAGACGGCAAGACTGGGCAGGGGCAGTAACTGAATGACCACATGGCCTCTCAGGAGGCTCTGAGTCGGGCCTTGTCCAGAGCTCCTATACAGGACAGAAGAGCCAGTCCTTACTCCTCGTTTTGCTCTGTCTCCTTGATGGTGTCACCTGGGTCCAACTGGCACTTGGCAGCTGGAAGTCAGACCATATGCCCCACAGAGGACAACAAGGAGAAATCTGAGCATCTCTGTGTTTATGGTACCCTGTGTTCACATACACCTATAGAAACACTAGTCAGGGCCACAGGGATGGCTTAGCCTGTACGTTTTTTGCTTTATAAACAAGAGGGTAGAAGTTTGATCCCTAATCCTACGATTTTTAAAATAGTGGGGCAGGGGTGTAGTAAGAGCTATGGCTCAGTGGATAAAAGGAACCAGAGGACCTGGGTTTCATTCCACATGGTAGCAGACAAGCATCTGCAACTCTAGATCCAGTGTTCTCTTAAGGCCTCTGCAGGCACCAGACATTCATGTGGTACACAGTCATGCATGTAGGTAAAATGTGCATACATATAAAATAAAATAAAAAGGTGAAAATACACACACACACACACACACACACACACACACACACACACCTACATACATACATACATACATACATACATACATACATACATGTATATATATATTCCTGGGTTTGGTGGTCGGTGCATCCTTGTAATCTTAATATGGGGAAGTGGGGCTTCCTGGGCAGACAGCCTAGCCTATGTATTGAATTCCAGGACAGTGTAAGAACTGATGCAAATAAACAAACAAACATTAGGTGTATAGTGACTGAAAAATAACAGCAGAAGTTGACTTCTGGTTTCCACATGCACACACATGCACATGTGCACCAAGGCAAGTCTTTTCTTTGCATTTCTTTGCAGTACATCAAGGGAAGTGTTATCCTTAGGCCTATTTTAGTGAAAAAAATGGAGGCTCACAAATGTGGAGGGAACTTCTTCAGCCCCCACAGCTAGCTCCGGCTGGATGTCAGAATGGAACAAATGTAGTCTGACACTAGACTCTGGGTGTGAGGCAGATGGGATCATGCAGGAAGCTTTCACACATCCTCCCAGAGGAAGCTGTGAGGGTTTGCAACCATGTTTGTCCCAGTGTGGTGGCGCGTGGACTCCTTTCCTCGCTTTTCCCAGTCGGGGTACGTTCCCCTCCAATCTTTTTATCAGTTCAATTGCACTTGACTTTAATGTCATTTTCTTGCAGATTAGCCCCCCCCCCATCGTGTTGTAGGGTTTGCATGTGCATGTACATACACAAATGGAATGCTAATATTAGTACAAAATTATGTTATTTTTCTCTGTATATGAAATAAATTTTAAAAGGATAGAGTCCTTTTTTAAAAAAAAGTTCTTTAAAACTGTTTTAGAGTCTCTCTCTCTCTCTCTCTCTCTCTCTCTCTCTCTGTTTGTGTGTGTGTGTTGTGTGTGTGTGCGTGTGTGTGTGGTCTGTTTGTAGGTATGAACATGTGTGTGGGTGCCCGAGGAAGCCAGGAGCATCAGATCCCCCTGGAGCTGGAGTTATAGACAGCTGTAAGCTTCCTGACATGAGTGCTGGGAACCAAATTCAGATCGTCCACAGAAGCTGTGAGTACTCGCACACTCCGAGCCAGCTCTCCCTGCTCCGAACAACAGAAGCTTTGTTGGCCAGTGTTATTAACAAGTGGCCTCTAGTTATACCTATATTCCATAGAATGTACCCAGAAAGGGAAGTCAGATGCTCCTGGCTTAAGTATCCCAGGTCTGCTGTGGATGTGTGATGTGGCCTCAAGGCACTTTTAAGTTTCTTGAAGAATTTTGGGGGTTGCTTATGTAGATTATCATATCATCTGGAAATAGTGATAGCTTGACTTCTTCCTTACCAATTTGTCTCCCTTTGATCTCCTTTTGTTGTCTCATTGCTCTAGCTAGAATGTCAAGTACTATTTTGAATAGATAGGGAGAGAATAGGCAGCCTTATCTTGTCCCTGATTTTAGTGGGATTGCTTCAAGTTTCTCTCCATTTAATTTGATGTAGGTTGTGGGTTTGTTGTATCTTGCTTTCATTATAATTTTTTCAAAACTTAATATGAAGGTGTGTTAGATTTTGTCAAATGCCTTTTCAGCATCTAATGAGATGATCATGTGACTTTTTCTTAGAGTTAGTTTATATAGAGGATTATGTTCATGGATTTTCATATATTGAACCATCCCTGAAACTCTGGGATGAAGCCTAGTTGATCGAGGTAAATGATATTTTTGATGTGCTCTTGGATTCTGTTTGTGATAATTTTATTGAGTATTTTTGCATCAATATTCATAAGCAAAACTGGTTTTAAGTTCTCTTACTTTGTTGGGTCTTTGCATGGTGTAGGTATCAGAGTAACTGTGGCTTCATAGAATGAATTAGGTAATGTTCCTTCTGTTTCTGTTTTGTGGAATAGTTTGAGGAGTATTGGTATTAGCTCTTTAAGGTCTGGTAGAATTTTGCACTAAACCATGTGGCCCTGTTTTTGTTTTTGTTTTTGTTGTTGTTGTTGTTGTTGGGAGGTTTTTAATAACTGCTTCTATTTCCTTAGGGGTTATGGAACTGTCTAGATAGTTTACTTGATCTTGATTTAACTTTGGTACATGGTATCTCTCTAGAAAAACCATCCATTTCATCTAGATTTTCTAGTTTTGTTGAGTATAGGCTTTTATAGTAAGAACTGGTGGGTTTTTTTTTTTTAATTTCTTCAGTTTCTGTTGTTATGTTTCCCTTTTCTTTTCTGATTTTGTTAGTTTGGTTACTGTCTCTGTGCCTTGTAGTATGTTTGGCTAAGGGTTTAATCTATCTTGTTGATTTTTCTCAAAGAGCTAATTTTGTTTTTTTTATTCTTTGTATTATTCTTTTTGTTTCTAACGGGTTGATGGCTAGATATAAAATTAACTCAAACAAATCAGTAGCCTTCCTTTATATAAATGATAAATAAATAGGCTGAGAAAAAAAAGGGAAGCAAAATACATCACAAAAGCCACAAATAATAGTAAATATCTTGGCGTAAGTCTAACCAAGCAAGTGAAAATCTGTATGACAAGAACTTTAACTCCCTAAAGAAAGAAATCCAAAAAGACCTCAAAAGATGGAAAGATCTCCCATGCTCATGGATTGGTAGGATTAATATAGTGAAAATGGCCATTTTACTCCATGCAATCCGCATCAAAATTCCAACTCAATTCATCACAGACATGGAAAGAGAAATTCTCAACTTCATATGGAAAAACAAAAAACCCAGGATATCAAAAACAGTTCTCAACAATAAAATAACTTCTGGAGGAATCACGATCTTGACCTCAAGTTGTGCTACAGAGCAATAGTGATAAAAACTGCATGGCTGATCAACAGAATAGAATAGAAGACCCAGAAATAAACCCACACACCTATGGACACTAGATCTTTGACAAAGAAACCAAAACCACATAGTGGAAAAAAAAGAAAGCATCTTCAACAACGGTGCTGGTCTAACTGGCAATCTGCATGTAGAAGAATGCAAATTCATAAATATACATATATATGAATATATACATATACTGCTGCACAAACCTCAAGTCCAAATGGATCAAAGACCTCAAAATAAAACCAGATACACTGAATCTAAAAGAAGAGAAAGTGGGAAAGAGCCTCAAACACTTTGGCACAGGGGAAAATTTCCTGAACAGAATACTAAGATCAACAACTGGATCTCTTGAAACTAAAAAGCTTATGTACAGCAAAGGACACTGTCAATAGGACAAAATCTGTCAATAGGACAACCTACAGATTGGCAAAAGATATTCACTGACTCTACATCTGATATAACGCTAATATTCAAAATATATAAAGAATTCAAGAAGTTAGACTCAAGAAACTCAAATAGCCCAATTAAAAAAATGGGCTCCAGAGCTAAATAGAGAATTCTCAACAGAGAAATTTCTAATGGCCAAGAAGCACTTAAAGGAATGTTTAACATCCGTAGTCATCAGGGAAATGTAAATCAAAATGACTTTGAGATTCCACCTCACACCATTCAGAATCGCTAAGATCGAAAACTCAAGCAACAGCACATGCCGTCAAGGATGGGGAGAAAGACGGACACTCCTCCATTGCTGGTGGGATTGCACCTGGTGCAGCCATTCTGGAAATCAATCTGGTGATTTCTCAAAAAATTGGAAGTAGATCTACCTGAAGGCGCAATTATACCATTCCTGGGCACATATCCAAAAAAGCTCCACCATTGCCACAAGGACACATGTTCCACTATGTTCATGGCAGTCTTATTTGTAATAGCTAGAACTTAGATGCAACTCAAACATCTCTAAACCAAAGAATGGATACAGAAAATGTGATTTATTTACACAATGGAATATAATTTGGCTCTTAAAAAGTGAGGAGATCATGAATATTGCAGGTAAATGGATGGAACTAAAAAATTTCATCCTGAGTGAGGTAACCCAGACCCCAAAGGACATGCATGGTATGTACTCACTGATAAGTGGAAATTAGTCAAAAAGTACAGAATACCCATGATAACCCCACAGACCCTAAGAAGTTAAACAAGAAGAAAGGCCCAAGTGAGGAAGCTTCAACTCAACTTAAGAGGAATAAAATATCATATGAGGCAGAGGGAGAGAAGGATCTGGGTAGCAGTGGGAAGGGGGAGGGGAAAAGGGGGTCAGGATCAGGTTTAGAGGTGGGGAGAGACAGGAAAGAATCCCAGAGGGCCAGGAGAATGAATGGAAATATGTGGCTTCCTGGAGTGGGAGGTGGAGGGAACTTCTAGAAAGTTTCAGAGACTTGGGATGTGAGGGACTCCCAGGACTCAATGTGGAGGATGACCTTAGCTGAATTGCCCAATAGTGGGGAGATGCAACCTGAAGAGACCACCTCCAGCAGTTAGACAGGACTCCCAGTGAAGGGATGTTGACCTAGAATTGTTCCTGTCTAAAAGAAAGTCAGGGACAAACATGGAGCAGAGACTGAAGGAAAGGCAAGCATTTACTGACCTGACCAATTTGAGATTCATCTCACGGATGGGCACCAAACCCTGACACTATTACTGATTCCATGTTGTGCTTGCAGACATGGCTGTCCTCTGAGAGGCTCTACCAGCAGCTGACTGAGGCAGATGGAGATACTGACAGCCAGCCACTAGACTGAGGACGGAACCCCTACAGAAGGGTTAGGGTAAGGACTGAAGGAGCTGAAGGGGTTGGCAACCCCATAAAAAGACCAACAGTGTCAACTAACCTGGACCCCTGGGAGTTCCTCGAGACCAAGTCAGCAACCAAAGAGTGTACATGCACTGTTCTGACATGCCCTTTCC
This sequence comes from Mus minutoides, assembly GCA_902729485.2. Lineage (NCBI taxonomy): Eukaryota > Metazoa > Chordata > Mammalia > Rodentia > Muridae > Mus > Mus minutoides. Next base: position 2,794,462 of record LR749583.1, read on the forward strand.
TCCAAACACATATCACTGCCAAGCACAAATGTAGCAGAGGACTACTTTGTCTGACCTCAGTGGGAGAGGATGCACCTAATGCTGTAGAGACATGATGCCTCAAAGAAGGATGGCACCTACAGCAGGGTGCAGGGAGCACCTTCTCAGAGTTTTAGGGGATGGGATGTAAATAAATAATTAAATAAACTTTAAAAAGTTTCTTTTCCACATTTCCATCCCCCAATAGGCTCAGCGCTGCTACCCATGTCTTAGATGTGTTGAGTGAGGCTGTTCCCTTAGATGCCTAGTTCATAGGATTTGCTCATGCGGCATCAGACTTGTGTGGCTGTGGAGGTGTACCTGATTTGGTTGTCCCGCTGGTGTTTTTTCCTTTCCAGGTCGGTAGGAACAGCTTACACTGTCTGTGAGGGTAACTTCTCACCAAGGCCAAGTTCACTAAGCAGCAGAGTTAGAGGAGAGGAAGAAGAACCCCAGAGCCCTCCCTTGGGTCTGGTGACATGGCTTCTCAGAGGAAAAAGCCTTCCTTCCGGAGGGAAAGAGACTCTGCCAGGTGTACCTGGCCCTGGAAGTGATCACCTACAGGGAAGCCTGCTGGAGGTGTCTAGCCTGGGACTTCATTTCTAAAAGTATCCATTTCCCTCGAAACAGAGTAGCTCTGTCTTGAAAGGCATGGGTGTCCTGAAGCTCTGTTTGGAACAGCGCTGCAGTCCTGGAGGCAGCTTGGTTTTTTTTTTTCATCCCTTTTGAGAGCGTATTTTTTTTTCACTTTCCATTCCAACCCCATGATGTCTCCTGCATAGTGACACATGCCCAAGAGGAGAACTGAACAGGAGGGAGTCCTCAGTGAGCCCTCGGGGTGTGATTCTTTTTCTCTTTAGCTAGTACAAGAGATTATTTACACTGTGGTCATCACTTTTCCAGAAAGCATGGTCCCTGTTATTCTGCTGGATAAAGGCAGCTTCCTGAAGCATCAACTCCCAAGCTAGACTCAGAGACACCTTAGGACTCCCGAGAGTGCCAGAAACCCAAGGATGCTCAAAACCCTATAATATCAGCATAAGGTTTGCATATAATCCATTCACATTTATGAACATGCTTTAAAAATCTTATTTATAACACCTAATAAATTTAAACGCTATGTAAATCTATATAGCAATACATGAATAGTTGTTCTGTTTTTAAGGCACGATGATAAAAAAAAAGGTTCATACACGCTCAGCATACATGTTATTATTTTGGGAGCTACTTAATCCACATTGGTTGAATCTACGGATATGGATAATTGATGTGGGAGATAAAGCAAACAAAATAAAACAAAACAAAACAAACACCAAAAATACCCCCAAAAAACCCAAACCAGAAAAATGGCAGCAACCAAAATATGCTAAGAGTAAGAGGAAGGTTGGGGGGGGTAACTAAGGCATGCTGGGAAGTGCGTTCCTGCTGTGCCCTGCAGGACCTCATAGAGCTCACACCAGGGCCAGCTGTGGAAGGTATGAAGATGCTGGTGTGCACACATCAATCTCTACCATCTAGGGCTTGAGGACTACTCCCAGGGCAGCGGTTTCCTCTCTCCTTCCAAATTGTGTTCGACCCTCCCTCCCTTCTTTTAGCATAAATTCCCTTTCACCCCCATCTCCAGTTTATTGGTATAGTCTCTCTGGTGAACAGGACTAATACTCTATTTGGACTAAACGTAACACAGCTTATGCAAGTGTCTGAGAAAGCAAAGGGAGGGACTGGTCGGACACAGCACACAGGAGGACAGTGGTTGTATACCTGTGGGTCACAACCGGACCCAGCACACAGGAGGACAGTGGTTGTATACCTGTGGGTCACAACCGGACCCAGCACACAGGAGGACAGTGGTTGTATACCTGTGGGTCACAACCGGACCCAGCACACAGGAGGACAGTGGTTGTATACCTGTGGGTCACAACCGGACCCAGCACGTAGGAGGACAGTGGTTCTAAACCTGTGGGTCACAACCGGACCCAGCACACAGGAGGACAGTGGTTGTATACCTGTGGGTCACAACCGCTTTCGGGTTGACTCTTGCACAGGATTGCCTAAGGCCATCAGTAAAACTCAGATATTCATATCACGATTCGTCAAAGCAGCAAAATGACAGTTATGAAGTAGAAGCAAAAATAATTTTATGGTTGGGGGTCACTTACATCAGAAACTGTGTTAAGGGGTCACAGCGTTAGGAAGGTTAAGAACCACTACACTAGAACAATGTTTGCTTTGTCTGGCTAAGAACTTTGAGTTTCCTTATTGACATTTAAAAAAAGAGAATTTATAGCCTCTTTTAAGTCCCTTGACATAGGATTAATGTACAGCCTCATGTTTACATCTCTTTTAATGGATAGGAGATAATTGTGGCTATAGACAGTGGACAAATATTTAGATTTTTCTCTACTGAAGGTAATGTCTCATGTCTCATTTGCTGATTTCCACAGAATTCTTCCCTGTAAAGTATCTTGCAATGTGTTGGAAGAAAGGAGCAACTTATTCCTACTTCTGGATTCTGTCACTGGCCTCAGAGAGGGATTCACCTGTCAAACACAAGGAGTTATCAGCAAGCAACTTCAGTACCTCGAAGGCCTTTAGGGATCTGGAACGGCAAGGCAAGCACAGGCCCGGCACCATTCTACTGGTGCTTAGAAATAACAGAAACATAGCTGTCTTTCATTCATTCATACCTCCCACCCTCACATTCAACTTTGGTGGGTGCTGAGGACTTGAATTTGTGTGTGGGGCAGGGGGGAAGTGAGTAGGTCAGAAGTCAATATCTGATTATCTTCCTCAATAACTCTTCACTTTTAGTTTTTGATAGATCTTTCATGTAACCTGGAGCTCATCAATCCGGCTGGCCTGGCTAACCAATATGCCACCTTTCATTTTAAGCTGACATGGCAGATATGCACCTCCATGTTTGGCTTTTATATGGGTACCAGGGATACACACTCGGGTCCTCACGTTCATACTGTGGGAACTTACTCTCCCATGACTCCCTCTTCAGTTCTCTGGATCAGTTGTTCTAAGACACTTCCAAGGGAACTTGGTCAGCAGGGCATCGACAAATAGCATCTTTGGAGATCACTCCTTACAGTGACCGAGTTGCACGGCACGCTTTCAAAGGGTTAGAGGGTTATTCCTGTCCCAGTACTTGATGCTCCAGTGCACACAGAGAGAATTCTAGGGCAAGCAGGGCAGTCCTTCCTTAGCATACTCTCCAAAAGCAGCCTCCTCATATTAAAGGTCACGTCCATCTTACAGACCCACGCTCCCAACACCTCAGACAGAAACGGTCCAGTGTACTCTTAAATATAGGAGGTTCAATATAGGTCAAGGTTACATCCTAGAAAAGAAAGAAGGAGAGATCCCGTGTCTCTCCCATGTTACTGAAATTGCAAAAAAAAAAAAAAATGCAATTACAATAAAAAAAATCGCTCGCCTATGGATATGATTTAATCCTTGATATGAGCTGAGGGCAAACATGAGGAAAATACAACTTCTGATGTAAGAATTTATGCATGAGAAAATTTCAGGAAGATTTAATACGAAGTAAAATAGACGAGCCACATTCCCGGAGTCTAACCGTGTAACCCATCCGATTTGATAACGCTGCCTTGTGCATGTCAAAAAATATTTAAGATAAATTACATGAATAATAAAATACACTATGTGATCACTGCCCTAGGAGAGATGAGCTTTGATTTGGGGGGAGGGTGTTCTGTACCGGCTGGCTGGGAACCCCAAACACCCTCCTGGTCTGCCTCCCCAGCAAGGGATCACAGGTGCCAGCCACCATGACTGGCTTCTTTCAGGGTTCTAGGGAATCCCGCTGTGTGGCTAACACTTTACTGGCTGTGACTGCCCTATGTCCCCAGCTTCCAGTGCTTCATCAATATTGAGGGTCCCATTCAAGTGGTGAGACCTCATGTAGGTGTGGCTAATGCAGTCCACCTTCTTGCCCTTCCCTTGTGTTTGTGTTGGAAGTTGGGATGGAACTGCGCCTTCTAAGTTACTTGATCGTTTGGGCAGCTGGTGCCTATCCCAAACTTGTCTACTTTCCTAGACCCTGGCCTACTTTGATCTCTGGGGCCACGAGAATATATCAAGTACAAAATATCATAGAGGAGGAAACAGTCTACTCAGTTTACAATTCCAGATCACAAGTCATCGTTCAGGGAAGTGAAGGTAGGAACGCAGCAGTGGTCAAATCACACCCACAGTCCAGAGCAAAGAGGGCAGGCACATGCGCACTTTGCTTCCTCCTTTGAGGGTAGACGTATGCGCACTTTGCTTCCTTCCTTCCCACACAGCTGGCCTTCTCTATTCTTACAGTCCAAGACCTAGCCCATGAAATGGTCCATCCCACACTCAGGGTGGGTCTTCTCACCTCAATTAACCATCAAGATGACTGCCCCACCGCCACACACACACACACACACACACACACACACACACACACACACACACACACACGCGCGCCCGCAGACCAACTTGGTTTGGATAGTTCTTCTATTGAGGTTCTCAAGTGGTTCCAGGTTTTGTCAAGCTGACAGTTAAAACTAACCAGTGCACCCCTACCCTCCCATAAGTTGCCTCTTAATAGCAAGAAATGTGCCTAGCACTGCTGTCATCAGAGAAATCACAGGGAGTTCTTCGGGAGCTAGGAGAAGGATGGGCCATCTTCTTAAGACCCCACAGCAGCAAGGAGCCAGGGAGCAGATAGTCCACAGGGGACATGAGGTGTCCTGGTTGGCTTTCTATTGTTGTGATAAACACCATGACCACAGACAGCCTGAAGAAGAAAGGGTTAACCTCAATGCACAGCTTGTAGTCTGTGCTCTGGGAAAGTCAGGGCAGGAGCCCAGGGGCAGGAAATGAAGCAGAGGACATGGAGGAGTGCTGCTTACTGGCTTGCTCCTCCTGGCTTGCTCAGCTTGCTTTCTTACAGTGCTCAGGATTGCCAGATCAAGTGGGCAGGCTCTCCCACATCAACCATCAAGTGAGAAAATATCCCACACACTTTACTCCAGGCCAGACATTTTTCCTAGTTGAGGATCTCTCCTTTCAGATGATTCTAGCACATGTCAGTTTAACAAAAAACTAGTCAGCACACCTGGGGAGGACAGAGAGATACTCCAGGCCACCAGAAGACTGAAGTTCTGGTAGAGGTCATTATTATTTGTGTCTACAACGAAGGCATAATACTAACTTTGTTCTAATATTAACTCTCTGTGTTTTGAGAGACTAGATGGCCACCTGTTCTAGCCAAAAATACCACTTACCAAAAATGTAAAAACAAAACAAAACAAATGTTAAACCACAACATAGACTCCTTGTTGTGATCATAAAAAGAGAAAGAGCTATAAGACTATGTTCTGATGGGGGGGGGATTGCCTCAGTGGGCCCAGGCTAAGGCATCCCTTCCTCCTGAGGGACCAGTCACACATATATATAGCATAGAATAAAGTTTACTTAGGGCATGGGGAGGGGAGTTAAGAGGGTAGCAGAGACAGAGAAAGGCAGAGAGAAGGAGATAGTAGAGAAGTAGGGGTAGGCCATGGCCACATGGAGAGAGGGGGGAAAGGAATGGGAGTGGGGGGGTGCAAGGAGCAAGAGAGGGGCAAGAGGTTAAGAGGATAAAAGAAAGAGGAGGGGCCAAGTAGCCCCTTTTATACTGGGCCAAGCCTACCTGACTGCTGCCAGGAACTGTGGGGGTGGGGTTTAGACAGAATACCAACACTCCTGAACATGGAAATCTAACATCTGTTGTATTTATTAACAAGGAAATGGGAGTGAATGACGAGAATTCAATCCCCACCGCCTTTCCTGAGGTCTTCTCAACTTCACAACTGATGCTGGTTTGTAAACTTTTTAGTTTTTGGTTTTAGCCCAGCCATTATTTTATTTCCAACATTTGCATCCATTCTTACCTGTGGGCTTTCGAGTTTTGTGGCATAGTCACATTTTTCAAAGCCTCTAATTAGTTAATTGCTCTTCCATCTCTGCATTCCATGCTCCCCTCACCCCAGCTCTGGCAGGAAGAGCTCGAGCCATCTAACAGAGCAAGTGCAGTTGACGTGACTCCTGAAAACGGCATGGAGACACGAGGTGTTAACCCTACAGCGCTTCCTTCTCAGAGGTAAAATATTAACACTTTTTATTAAAAATGACCTTGCACCGTGGTTATGGATTGTACAACATTAAAAAAGCAATGGGCAAAAATCATAAAGCAAAGCAACAAGTTTAATATTGTTCTTGCTTTGAAATGCAACATAAGCCACATTAAGAGGAAGTCTATAAACATACATGTAGCACAGATAACACAGCTGGCAAGGGAGGCATAAAAGTGTTTGTTACTAAAGTGCTCTTGCAAACAACCATCCTTAAAGGCTATGATCTGTAGGAGACAAAGGAGCAGGCAACAAAATATCGATACACCAACAAATACAAATGGCTAATAGATGTTTTTTAAGGGTTTGCACTCAATCCTACTCATTGGCAGCGATGAAAAACCCCAATGAAAACAACTTAAAGGGAAAGGGAGTTATTTTAGCTTACAGCTTCAGAGGGATAGAGTCTGCTGTAGTGGAGAAAGGAGGCAGGGAAGACATAGTGACAGGACTGGGGAGCCAGAAGGTCACATTGCATCTGCTCTCAGGAAGCAAAACCACCAGCAGGCAAGACCAGAAGATAATCCCTCCCACCCCTGCACTTCCCCACTCCTGCATCGCCCCCCACTCCAGCACATCCCCCACTCCCTACTCCCCCACCCCCACACCAAATGACGCACCTACTCCATCTGCTAAAACATCCACAACCATCACAAACAGCGTCACCATTTGGTGACCAAGTGACTTCAAACACCCACCTCTTGTTCTGGAGTGGCTCAGGATCCGCCATGACCATGGATACATTTTAATAAGAAGAGGCTTTTTTTTCCCCTCCTGGCACCTGGACTGATTGGTTCCAGGTCCACACCTGAGAGTACTCCCAGATGCAGTACCTAGCCCTATCAGCCCAGGGCTCACAAAGGCAAAACCAACAAAGTTACAATTTGGGGATGGGTTAGCTCATATCCTATTTCTTGCTAGCAGAACTTGACTTTGCAACAGACAACCTGTCAGTTATCTTGGAAAAGCAAGCATTTTTTTTTTTTTTTTTTTTTTTACAAAAATGGAACAGCAGTTAGACCCATTATCTTGCAAGAAGAGTTGAGGCAGCAGGAGATTTTTTACAAGACTGGGCTGTTCATAAAAAGGGAAGGGGCTGGCTGTGTACAGCCTGTTCAAGTTAGAAGTTTACATGGCTGAGACTGTTTTTTAGATATTTATATTTATCTCTATTTATATTACTATGCTTAATATATATGTGTGTATAACATGTATGTATCTTCCTATATGCATTTATAATATATATGTATATAACACACAAATGCACACACACACACACACACACACACATATATTAAGCATAGTAATTGAAACCTCATATGTAATGTTAACAATCACAGACATTTCATATTTGAACCACAAAAGAGATTAATGTGAGTTAAGACAGAATTTATATTAAATAAGATAGCTCTTTGTTTAGTCTATTAACAAATACAAACTTCAGACTATCTAAGATAGTAAAAGACTAATCTGTCCCGGGGGGGGGGGGGGCTAGGTGTGGACAACATCAGCATTGCTCCATTTCCACAAGACAGGATTCCCATTTAATTTCTCTCCAGATTCAGTCCTCTAGGGGACCATTTTATAAATCTCAGTTCTAGGATCATTGTGTTTTACCTTTGGGATCTCTTTCTCCTTTCTCTCCTCTATATCTGGTTCCTGTTGCCATGCCCTTCCCTGAGGGCTCTCAATGTTGTTCTCAACAGGATCCTGCAGGTTCTTTATGTAAAGCCCCTTCTTCCTTGGAGCTGCCAAGAAAAAAGAACAGCATGGTTCAAGTTGCTGAAAGTTTTCGGTCTCAGCATTGAAGGTATCAGAGAGAACTGTCCATCCTGGGCAAGGAGGGACAAAATCCACCTTATTGCCTTGGGACATTAAACAGTAATCTTGCTATGACATTTCACCAGTGCGGTCATTATCAAAGCATTGCAAGCTGGTGGCTTAAATCAGTAGAAATTAATGACATCACTGGTCTGAAATTCCAATGTCTGACAGTTCCTCTCACCAGAATCAGGTTCCCTCTGTCAGTTCCAGGTTCCTTGCCTCCTCTATATTGTAATTTCTAGTCTAACAATCTCTGTGTTCTTTGTCTTGGTAGATGCATCTCTCCCACCTTTACCTCCATGGACACATAGGTATTGTCTTCTTGTGTGGCTCCCCATAGTCTGCTCTATGTGCTGTGTTTGTGTCCAAACACGTGAAAGGTCATATCCTAATGACCTCATCTAACCTTGGCAAATGCCTTTTTTAAAGAGGAGGTCACATTTGATTGAACTGGGGGTTACGGTTTCTATGTGTCCCTTTTGGAGAACGTAACTCAACTCGTAGAGCCTGATGCCCCATCTTCTGATCATTTTATAATGAACTCTGGAGCTTCAGTCATGGGAGGTCTTCAATCACAGGAGGTTATTGAAACAGACTGTGATGTCTGTACTTTATGGGCTAGGCATCAAGGAGTGTCGGATAGCTTCCGAATGAAAGAGCGACATACTGTTAGAGTCATTTTAATAATCTTAACAAGGCAATAGTTTGCTTGATGGATGGACCATGATGGAAGAGAATGATTAGGACCATGAGAAATCTCCTCGGCTTAATGCCCAGCTACAGTCTCTGTCTCCTGCTGGGTTTTTGGTTGAAGAGCCTTTGCACATTTTCTCATCCGAAGGGTATAGTAAGCAATGGTGGTGTTCCAATGACCTCTTCAGCAACTGGAGTTTCTTCTCAGCCAAGCAACTGTTCAGGGGCCCCACTAGGATTACCCTCTTATGAAAGACTTCCTTCTCAAGTGACAAAGAGCGGGCCAGCATTTTGTTTTATACTTCCCACCCCGGACAATCTACACGTTTACATCTTTCTTGCATGCCTGAATGTCTTTATTGCCTTATTTCCCCTACAAGTCAGCCCCGTGTCTTTACCAAACCACATTCCCACCCTGGGTCACTTCTAGCATCACACTTGGGTTAGTTTTCTCTTATCTTCTCGGGCGTCATGGCTGTACTCTTCTCCTTGAGTCTTCTTTGGCCTTAGCCTCAGTGTCTTGCTTTTATGTAAAGATCATTTTTTTAAAATCACGAGTCAGTCATGGGAGAGTGCTGGACATCCCATGACATTATCCCTACCCAGAAGGTTGCTCTAGACATTTTCTCTGTCAGAAGACTCCGACTAGGGGACCTCATGAATAAGATGTACTCCTTGTTTTCCTTAAAATATCAATTAGAATCTGTTAGGATGGTGGTAATAGGGGATAGAAACAGTCAGTTCCAGAGTGTCTAGCCAAGTCCTTGACATGCATCGAATCTGCCTGTTTAGTATTTAGGGTCTGACCTTATTTCGATCCTGTTTTATTAGAAAAGGAGGAGATGGGGACTGAAGCACAACTGGTCAGATGGGATACACCCTCCTCAAACTTAGAATCAGTCAGAAACTAGATCAGTTAACTAGAGTGGAACCAAAGGAGATGTCTACGGATGGAGGGCCTGAGATGCCATCTTGAAGGATCTGTGATGATCTACTTAGAAGGATACTGAACATGGATTCCATCTACAAGAAGAAAAGAATCAGCAAGCATATACTCACCTGCCAAAGAGTGCCTTAGAGCCTCTGTTCTTCTGATTTTCAGGAGCACAGTGGAGAACTGGCGTTTGAATTTGCTTTCTAAGGGTGAAAGAATGAAAGAAAGAAAGAAAGAAAGAAAGAAAGAAAGAAAGAAAGAAAGAAAGAAAGAAAGACATAGGCAAGCAATATGATCTGACTTTAGGTTATTGTGCTGAGATGTAGATAGGACAAGGAGACGGAGGTGTGAGGAAAGCTAGCTGCAGAAGGCATCCTGAGAAAGAACTATTTGGGCAGAGGCATCAATGAAGTGAGGGGGATGACAAATGGAGGAACACTCAGCATGTAGAAGGAACTTGTGTCAGAGATCAAGCTGTGAGTGTGGGTGGACAGCATGCTGGGTTGTGTGGTTGGAGAAGAAGGGAAGAGAAAAGACCTCACAGCCCTGAGATGGGCAGTGGTCAGATCCTGAATGCCCTGGGATCATAGTGAGAACTCGAGGTTTATTTTAAGTGGGACGGAGAGCCAGGAGAGACATGACAGGGTTATGTCTTAAAAGGATGATTCTTGTTACTATGAGGACAGATCTTGGGGGTGTTAGTGATCATGAAATAAACATAAGGAAGGGAAAGTAAAAGACTGGCCAATTGCGCATGCTATAAGTCCTAAAAATGGGGTATTCACTTGATCTCTGGCTATACTGAATAGCTTCTTTCCCTCTACCCCTGAACCCCCACTTCTCTCCTTTCTTGCTTTCTTTCTTCAACCAAATCTCATAATTAGGATAGCTCATAAGAGCTTAAAATGCAGAGAACCATACACACGGAGAGGAAGAAACAGTTATAAAATATACCACTGGGGACAGCTATAGACCTATTTATGTGCTATTTTTAGCCATGGATGATGAAAATATAATTCAGTTTATGTAAAGAACTTATTCGATTGGAGCAGTTCTCAACAGAGAGTGGCTTTCTTCTCTAGGGGATGACTGCCTGCTTCTGGAGACAATTTTGATTTGGGTAATCTCTTTGCATCTAGTGGGCAGAGACCAGGGATTCTGTGTCCTATGATGCCCAGGACAGTCCCCTATCAAAAAGGATTTCCTAGGCATCAGGCTCAGTGGTGCTGAGGTTGTAGCCCACTGCTTTGATGTACTAGGACACAAACATATCGAGCTATCAGTAGGGCTTCCTGGACTTTCAACGTCTCTCCTCTAACTTGAAGGAAGGAGAAAGGAAAATGTACAAAATACTCTCCAAGCCAAATGTGTGGCTCCATCACACGGGCCATGAGCTTGTCATGCAGCAGTGGTCCACTCTGTAAGAGCATCAATCTTCTGCATTAAGATGGATGGTGAGGCACCAAGATGCAGATAACATGTGGAACCTGGACATCTCACTAAGAGACCACTTTCTAGTTCATTTTCCCTTATAGTGTTTGCAAGGTAAGTACCACATAGTGCCAAATTATCATCAGATTTTCTTTCTTTTTTTTTTTTGAAGAAAGATGTGTGCAAAAAAAAGCAATCAGATTGGTGTCCTATACTTAACATTAATCTTCATAAATAAGGGGAAGAAAAACTCTGCAAGATTAACTGACTTAAAAATTCCTCCTTTCTTTACACTGAAGTCTTACTAACTTTGCAAACTAAATCCAGTAAATGAACATTTGTTGAACTGAATTACAAATGACTCCATTGAAGAGGGAGAGAAAGGGGAGTCAAACTGATTGTGATTCTAGGGTGGAATGGGTCATATGATAACTCCAGAGGAGAAATAAAAGGTGGAACTGGCCAAGGTGTGTCCACTGTAGGCGGAGTTCTTACTTCTGGCCCCAGAACCTCTGCTTTCTCTGTTCCCTTCAGAAAATGCTCTGCAAATGCCTAGGTGCTTTAGCTCAACATGCTTGGGACAACTTTAACAAACCTATTGTATATGAGCATGTGTGTGTGTGTGTGTGTGTGTGTGTGTGTGTGTGTGTGCCCAGATGTAGGAGTGTGCACAGGTGTATAAGTGCACACAGGCCAGCGAGTATGGGAAGCACACTGGTGTCATTCCTCAGGCTCTGTCTACCTTGCTTTTTGAAACAGGGTCTCTCCCTGACCTACAGCTCACCAGGTAGGCTAGACCAGTTGGCCAGTCAGCCTAGGAGATCTACCTGTCTCACCTCCCCATCACTGGGTAAAGGCATGTGCCACCCTGTCAGGCTTTTTCCTCTTCATGTCTGCATGGTAAGCACTTAACCAAGTAAGCTCTCTCCCCGTCCTGACTTGAAAAATTCTCTTGTCATATTTCTGCCTTTATTCTCTTCTCATTCACCTCTGGATTCCTGCCATGTCATTGACAGATATTTACTGAGTACCTACTAATTCTGAGTTCCCTTATGGGTACTGCAGACACACAAAGGGAGTGAATAAGCTAAACTCCCTTGTCTCCTAGGTTTGCCGAATGTCAGGTGAGTGGAATGATAAAGCCAACCACGTTCTAAAGAGCTCACATCTGAGAAACAAAGCAGAGCAGAAGAGGTGGGAAGGGTGGGTGGGTGGTGCCGGAGGAGACTTGCTTCCGGTAACCTGGTGTGGAGGGCCGTGCTGAGAGGTGACCTCTGAGGAAAGGCTGAAAAGGGATGGGGAAGCAAGCATGGGGGTGTTCAGCAGAAAGGGCCTACAACATGAACTGGTGTTCCAAGAAGGATCTACAGGCAATGTTATGGAAGTTCTGCATGTCTGCATGGCGTGCCTGGCCAAAGTATAAGGGTGGCTGGTGGGTAGTGGTTATCTTGGCCATCCAGGTTTCTATGATCATAGGCTCATGTCACTGAGCAGAGAAGTGCCTCAATGTGACTTGTGTTCAAACCAGACTGTTCTAGCTACAGTGAGGATCCTGTGGTGGGACAGATGAGTGCAGAGTCCATAGTTATAGCACAGCAAGAGTCCCTGAAGCTGGAACTTGGAGGCTCCAAGATAAGATGGCATCTTCATGGGTTCTTCCTCTTTTATCTGTTCACATTGACTGTCTGTGCTGGCTAGTTTGTTTGTTTGTTTGTTTGTTTGTTTGTTTTTCAACTTGACTCAAACTAGGACCTTCTGAAAGGATTGAACCTCAACTGAGAAAATGCCTCCATTAGATTGGCAGGTAGGCAACCCTGTGGGGTGGTCCTGGTGGTATTTACTTAATGATTTGTGTAAGAAAGCCTAGCTCATAGTGGGTGGTGCCACACCTGGGCAGGTGGCCCTGGAGTGTATAAGAAAGCAGGCTGAGCAAGCCATGAGGAGCAAGTCATTGAACAATGTTTCTCCATGGTTTCTGCTTCAGTTCCCTACCTTCATGTTCCTGCCCTGACTTCTCTCAGGGATGGAGTATAACCTGTAAGCTGAACTCAATCCTTTCTTCTCTAAATTGTTTCTGGTCTGGTCCTCACCACTGCAACAGAAGCCTTGACTGACACTCACTCTCTGTACATAGTGATATTTGCTGATTCATTATTATCACACATATTTGTGTATGTGTATGTATATGTATGTGTGTCTATGTGTGTGTGTGTGTGTGCATGTGTGTGTGTATGTATGTATGTATGCATGTAGAACTTAAGTGAGCTTCTTGAGTCCTGTCTGTTGCTCCGGGTTCATTATGATCAAGCACTGTAGCTTCTGTAAACAACTTATCTTCTTCCTACTAGCTGACTTCATTTTTCAAGGCATCACCCATATTTCCATGATGAGTCCTTTGTGAGTGAGGCTCTTCGTTATGAGAGTTAGAGCTGGATGGGACTTGATGTAAGTAGGATGTCTGCTCAGTTCAGACTTGTGCTCCTTCACGAAACGGTTTGATGGGTTTCTTGTAGCCCAACCACTGTGGGAATAATTACAGCACTGTTTTCTCCTATTTGCTGAGCACAGGACAACTGCATCATTGTCTTACATGGGAAATGCGGCTCTAGCAGTCACTACTTCTAAGTTATAAGATGCCCATGTTCCATTGTCATTATACAGCACACACATTGCGGACTGGGAACTTTAGTCCCTTGAGCTTGAGTTCCAGATTGTGTAGGGAGAAGGTCCCTCACTCTAGCTAGACCTGTATTAGCTAGTGGAGCTCTCTCACAAGAGTTACAGATTCTATTGTCTCCTTGAATCACGGTGTGCTATTTTTTAAACAAACAAACAAACAAACAAACAAAAAACTGCTCACTTGACAGAGACTAGAATCATTTGGGAAAAGACTTGATGAGAATTTACCTAGATCAAGCTGTCTGTTGATTGTTGATTGATAGGGGAAGACCCAGCCCACTGTGGGTGGCACCATTCCCTAGGTCAGACCCTGAACTATTGTAAGCTATTGGTCTTATTGACCAATTCCCTTAAGAGAAGCCAAACACCTGCATTATCTGGGACATTTTGATTTTATTTCTTTTTCTCTTTCAGAGCAACAAAATAGGTCTTTGAACTCCATCAGGTCCTTGACTATTTTGTAATTCCTGCCTCTGAGGACATTTTTGCCCCCTGCGTTTATCATGCTGCTTGTACCTACTCTCAGCAGGATGGCTTGTGGGATGTAACACAGTCCAGACGTGTCACCACGAACAGCAAGGGATCTTAGTTGGTCAGTGTCTTTTTTTCAGGTGTTAAAACAGAATAGCATTGACTAAGCAACTTATCAAGTACAGAAACGTATTTCTTATGATCCTGGAAGCTTTTAAGCTAAAGATTAAAGTACCAGTGGATTTTGTATGGATCTACTTGTTATCAGGCTTAGGGTTGCAGCCTATATAGCAAGCTAGGTTTGGTCACCTATCCTGCATACGTCGATTAAACAAGCCAAATTAATAGTAAAAAGCAGACAGAAGAAGATTTATGCAAGGTGGCTACATTGGGAAGATGGACTAAAGGACCAAGAAAAAGATGCAACAGAACAATCCAGTCCATCTTTGGAGCCCTGACGTGAGGGTGCCACCCAATCACTATCTCAGCTCCAAGATCTTCCTGTATCAACCTGACAAGTTGTAACTCTTTCTCCAAAAGAGAAGTCCCTCCTTTGGCTGCCCCCACAGCATTAGATTTTTCTTCTTCAGCAGTGGGAAATTCTAATTTCTTGGAATCCCTTGTTTCAATAGCTTGAGAAAGAGAGAGAGAGAGAGAGAGAGAGAGAGAGAGAGAGAGAGAGAGAGAGGGAGCAAGCGAGGACTTTCTTAGAATCTCTTTATCTCTTCATTCCTTCCAGGCAAGCCGGTTACACAGTAGCAGGTTATTTCCTTTGCCTCACACAGCAGAAGGGGTAAATGAGCTGCACTGTGTCCATTTTTATAAGGATACTAACTCCATTTATGGGGAACACTGCTCTCATGACCAAATCACTTCCCTAAAGGCAAGAAAGAGGCAAGACCAGCAGAAGGCAAGGGACACGAGTAGCTTAGTCAGGGTCGTAAAACAAGAACACGGTAGGGATAGCAGCCTCAAGATCCATTGAGAATATCTGTAAGGCAAGATGGCCATGCAAACTATGCTCGATGCGACTTGAATGACAGGGTCAGGCAGTGGGACTTTGCCAGTATTTATCCCAAGGAATGTCCTGTTTTATTGCTGCTATGTGTCTTAGAGGCTACCTGAGTCTCCTAGAGAATTGCATCTGGGGACAGAAAGGCCCACAATAGGACTCAGCAGGTGCCCCCTAGCTTGCTGAAGGTGGAGACTGGGTTGTTGCAGATGGTGGTGCTTACAAGGATTAGTGATACATCAGGAAATGTGCAAAGTGACAGTCCCTCATTCTAAATCTCACACAAGATGCCACACGTCAGTCAAATGTAACCTGAGTTGTAAGTTCCTCGATGCTGAGGACTAAACGTGACTGAGGAGATAATCCCAAAGCGTCTCCTGCATCGCTAGTGATCTGGGAAGTTTCCTTGGCATATGATCAGGAATGTGGGCAAGGGATCTCAGAAGATGCCAAGGGACCAGGACATCCAGGGAAACAGCAAAGAGATGAAAGAGTCACACGAGGCTCTCAGAGCCGCAAGCAGCCGGAGTGTACTGCATTGGAAAAATGGAGAAACACTGAAGAAAGCAAGGCTGGGTCAATGGCTAACTCACCTGAAGCTTTCAAGCCTTTCTTTTATAAAGTAGCATAAAGATGGAGACCTCACAGAGCTATTGAGAAGGATAAAGTGGGAGATTATTTGATTATTAATAGTGACTGCCATATTCCTAGATGAATCATATCCCCTCCTCTCTTGTTCCCCTCTCCCCCTTGCCCCCCCCACTTCCTTAAAGCCTCATATGTCCCACCCTATCCTCATACTCTATGTAGCCCAGAATGACCTTTAACCTTTGATTCTACTGCCTCCCTCCTTAGTGCAGCAGCTGCAGCTGTGTGCCACCATGCTGCAGTATTAGGGACTGAACCCTCAGCCTTGCATATCTGGGGAAGCACGTCTTCCTAAGGAGACCCTTAGGGAAACCTGGCACTGAGAAAGAATGCCTGGCGTGCCAGTTCCTACTGAAGCAGTGCCCACTTGGGGCCACTGTTGTAATTGAGTACTTTGCACTTGTCAATGATTCTAATTCCTTAGATGACCTTGCAAGTTTCTAGGTGCTTTTTGTAACCACTCCCCAGCTTCCAGATGAGAACACTGAGGTATGAGGGAGATTGTTTTTTTCCCAGTGGGCTGCAGAGCTTATAATAGGCACAATGTAGAGGCAAGGCCAGGGTGACTATTTCCAGAATCCACATTCCTGATCATTACCATTTAAATCCATCCATCCATCCATCCATCCATCCATCCATCCATCCATCCATCCATCCATCCATCCATCCTATCTATCTATCTATCTATCTATCTATCTATCTATCTATCTATCTATCTATCTATCGGTGTGTGTGTGCATGTGTGTGCACATGTATTCTGACTCACATGCACCTATATGTAAGTCAGAAATCAACTTGTGGGAGTTGTCCTCTTCTTCTACTATGTGGGTCCCAGCTGTAGGAACTGGAAAGATGACCAGCTCCAAGCGTCACCTAACACGATGTTGAAGGATGGCACTTGGAACATTTAAAAACTGTCATTTACTTGCAACCTTTGGAGACAAGGGTTTCACTGTGACAGTTTGGATGCCCTGGAACTCACTATGTGACAAGGCTGCTCTGGACCTTGCTATGTAGACGAAGCTGGCCCAGAATCCACAGAGATCTGCCTCTTGAGTGCTGGGATAAGAGATTTAGGGAACTACATGTTTGTGAAAAATATTCCCACCACAGTGATTTCAGGAAGATTTGAAGACTGACTGCCAATGAGCATGTGTGTGTCAGTAACGTATAGAAATGTCTGAAGGATCTGGGATCTTCCTTTCTTGTCTTTGAGTCAAATTCCTTCATCAGGCTCTGGATTGTCTCTTCTATCTTTCAAAGACTTCTGTTCATCTCCTCCCTCAGTTTCCTCAGGTCAGCTCCTCCCTCAGTTTCCTCAGGTCAGCTC
This sequence comes from Mus minutoides, assembly GCA_902729485.2. Classification (NCBI taxonomy): domain Eukaryota; kingdom Metazoa; phylum Chordata; class Mammalia; order Rodentia; family Muridae; genus Mus; species Mus minutoides. The sequence goes on from LR749583.1 coordinate 2,811,675, forward strand.
CTCCCTCAGTTTCCTCAGGTCAGCTCCTCCCTCAGTTTCCTCAGGTCAGCTCCTCCCTCAGTTTCCTCAGGTCAGCTCCTCCCTCAGTTTCCTCAGGTCAG